>JAAAKG020207489.1:0-22891 GCA_010014905.2 Druon quercuslanigerum | reverse complement strand
TACCGGCTCAGGGATCGAACCCCGGACCTCTGAGGTGAAGTCCGAGCGTCTAACCAACTGAGCCACCGAGGCTCTATTATTATTATTATTATTATTATTATTATTATTATTATTATACTGTTTACCTCTGACTTCCGAGTCCCCGATTGTACTCTGTGACCTTTGAACTCTAGTATCTGAACCCCGAAATCTGACCCCTTATCTTACAGATGATCAAAAATTCTGTTTTGAAAGCATTTGTCGACCTCTTCTTGCACTGATATTATCTTTTAAAATAAATTTAAAGCAAATTTTAGGCTTTGGAGAGAACATAAATTCTCAACTTATTTTCAATAAAGAAAAAGAGTTGCAATAAAGTCTAGTAGATTTGACAATAATAAAGGTTCTGAAAAGTTTCGTTCCTGCTTACAAAATACTTTAGAAACCGAGGCTATTGAAACTCCGAACTATGTTTCCCGAATAAAGTAAAGTATATCCTTTGAAAACTACTAGAGCTCTCTCAGCTCTAGTCATATGGGAAATTTATGAAGTCATCCCAGTAAAGGAACACACGTCCTCCATATCAGGGTGGAAATGCTGAACATAACTTCAGTGATGAGGGCCAAGGAGCCGTCCATAAACTATGTTACAATTTTAGATTTAGTACAAGATAAGGGGGGGAGGGGTTATTTTAAGTAACGTTCTTTTTAGGGTTTACTCCGTTCATCGCTCCGTTCGTTGTACTTTTTTCCAAGAAGAAGAAGTAAGGGGAACTCCTTGTTCACATATCACAGGGAGAGGGTTTAAAACGAGGGTTGGAGTGGTATGGGAAAGGAGGGGCAAAAAAGTAGTGGAAACAAGGGTTTGGGGAGTAGAGGAAGTTAAAGAAACTTAAGGGATGGGACGTGTGGGAAATTAAAGGTGTGGAAGATTAAAGGAGTGGTAAGAAATTAGGTGAAGTAAAGAAAAATGCGAAAAACGAGGGGTGTTAGAGGAAATTATTCGTAGGGACGTAGGGGAAACTAGGGGTGGGGAAGTCTGGAAAGATAGGGGAAATTAAGGGAGAAGCGAGCGAAAATAAATGCGTGGGCAGTTGGAGGATTGGTGAAAAGTTAGTTGGGATGAAGGGGCAGTAATAAAAGCAGAACTAGGGAAAGTAAAGGAAAAAGATGTGAGAAGTGAGAGAATAAATAAGTAGATGAGAAAGAAGTTGAGGAAGGGGGGATGAGCTAAGATTGAAGTTTGTGAAGGGGCAGAAGCGGAGGAGAGGTGAAATACAGGATGTAGGATGAGTAGGAGAGGTGAAGTGTAGGAGGGGGAAGTTTGAACGACGTATTTACGTCTGAATTGGCTATTGGTGACGTAGTTTATTGACGGCCTTGTAAGTGCTGGACTAAGTTTCTCTTCTTGGATTAGCGAATAAGTATCATCAGGATTAGGTGCTGAGATTACTCCAGCATGAGTTTTCAGTAGATCGATCCAGTTCAAAGCCATTCTAATCAACTTCTCGAGCTGCATTCCCCCACTTACATAAAGTTCATAAAATGAAAATATAAACAAGCCATTTTCTGTTCAAAAATAATCCTTTTTGAATCAAATTTCACTTTTTTCTTGAAAATTCATTTAATGAAGTAAAAATGTGTCTTGCTTGGTAAAGAGTAATCCACTTAGTTTCAAATTAAGTTCTCCTGCTGCAGATTTGTGTATTTTGTGGACAATTCATCTTCTTGTAGAAAAATTCACTTTTTTTCTTAAAAAATCGGTTTTTAATTTGAAATAATATGTTTTTTGTTTTTGAAATATCAGCTACTATATTTCAGGATTTTAGGGGAAAATTTATCTCTTTAGTGGAAAATTAGACAATTTTGTAATAAATTCATTTTTTGGTCATTTAGTTAATTGTATTCGGTTGAAAATGGTTTACTCGGTGTAGAAAATTCATAATTTCTTATTTAACTGAACCTGTTCTTAAAAACCTGTTCTTTTTTGCTAAAAAAATATTAATAAACCAAAAGTCGAAAGATTCCATTGTTGGTTGATAAGTTTTTTTTATGCTGAAAATTAAACAATTTGTTTCAAAATTAAAATTTTAATATGGACAATTAACTTTCTTTTTGAAAACAAATATTTTTCCGTTTAAAAGTCAACTATTATCTAAAACCTTAGACTTTAACTTTACAATATTACTGTTTTGTTTAAGATTTGTCTTTTTTCGTTGAATTACATTGGCTGAAAATTCGTTTTATCTTTTTGGGACAATTAATTTTTTTGGACGAAAATTTAAAGTATTTTGGATTGAAAATGTCAGTTTTTAAGTTAAAAATGCAACTTTGTGATTTAAAATTTATGTATTTTTTGAAATTATAATTGATTTTTTTTTTAATTTGACTATTTTGTCAAAAGTATGTTCTTTGGTCGAAAATGACACAATTTTATCAAAATATTGTCTTTTTTCGTTGAATTCGAGCGGTTGAAAATATTTTTTTGTAATTTAATTTTTTAAACTGAGCATTTAACTATTCCGATTTGTATGAAAGCTTTCCTTATTAACAGTTTTATTTTAATTTTTTTTTTTAAATTCAATTATCTGTTTTGCTCAACTTTTTTGCTTAGAAAATCTGTCTCTTTGGATTAAAAAGTAATCTCTTATGACAGCAAAATTATTTCGCTTGATTGACAACTAACATTTTTACTAAAAATTTAATTTTCTTTGAAAAAATTTATCTTTTTAGCTTGCTTTAACTACTTGGTTAAAAGTTCAACTTCTTCGTTAAAAATTAATTTCTCTTGGTTGAAAGTTCTACTAGTTTATTGTTAATGTAACTTGTTAATTAACAATTAATCGCTTCCTGTTTAAAACTCGTTTTTTTAGTTTTAAGTTGATTATTTTTGGTATAAAATTCCTTTGGCTTGATAATTTAACTTTTTTTGGTGGACTGGGTGGTTGAAAATAGCTGCAAAATTGTTACCGTAGTTTATGGACAGTCCCTAAAGTGTTCGACTGAAATGTCTCTTCTTGGATTATCGGATAAGTATTATCAGGATTAGGTGGTGAGATTACTTCAACACGAGTTTTCAGTCGATCGATATTATAGCAATCCAGCTCATGGTCATTCTAATCCACTTCTCGAGTTGCGTTTCGCTGCGTAAATTTCAAATTTCGCGGTAACCCGTAGAATCCGGTTAAGGGTGTACACTATGTACAATCAATCTCAAAAGTTGCCTATCTTTAAAATTATTTATAAAATAGAAAAAAAAGATCTATTGTTAATTTCTGTAAATAATGATGGAGGCTTCTAAGCACACCTAAGAATAAAATAATTAAGGTTAAAATTATTTATTTAATAGTAGTTATTTAAAGGTTTAGTTTTTTCTTTCTCCTTAGGGAAAAGTTACAATTTTTATTTATTTCTGATGATCAAAGCCTCATTTTACTCTTTAAAGGATTCTCTGAATTTCTATTTGGGTTGATATAATTTAAAAAAATTAATTGAGAAATCATAGAGTTATTATTGTTATAAACAATTATAGTTTAAATTTTAATTAAGACGACCCAAATAGAATTTTATAGAATCCTTCGAAAAATAAAATGGGGCAATGATCATAAGGAATAAATAAGAATTGTAACCTTTTCCTAAAGAGAAAGTAAAAACTAAAACACCAAATAACTACTGTTAAATGAACAATTTTAACCTGAATTATTTTTTCTAATGTATGTTTATAAGCTTCTTTTAAGATTTCCGGAAATCAATAATAGATATTTTTTTTTTGATTTTATAAATCATTTTTAAGTTTAGCGACTTTTGAGATTGATTGTACGTAGTGTACATCCTTAATGCTAAAGTTCTCAGCGTGATGCACTTTCCTCAACATGTGAGTTATGTTGGGAGGTTCGGAAATGCAAGTGGCGTTACTCTAGTTTGCGTCTTGCATTCTCGAGTTACGAGCAGCGATATCCTGAGAATTCCGTAAGTTGCACAAAATATTTTCTTGCTATTTGTTATGAATTCAATAATAGCAAAAAGTGAAAAATACCAACTTTGCCAGATGTGGCACATTCATCTAATGTGAAATATAATAGAAGGAAAGAAAAATTTAATTAAAAAAATTTTAATTATGGCGGAAAAATTATAATAAACTTTTTTTTTGGGTTGGGGGGGGGGGGGCGTGTTCAAAAATATTTCTTACATTACATTCAAAAAATGCTATAATACTTTATCATTAGACGTGGAACCTAAATAAAATGAATCTTAGAAAATACAATTTGTTAATGACAATGAGTATAGTTTTAAAAACGTAACAATTGTTATTTCTTCAGAGCGTAGAATTTTGCGTAGTTCTTAACAGCATGCACAATTCAAAATAAAAAAGTATTCAACGGAAAATTAGTATTACCTTGTAAAAAAAAATTGCAGTTTTCTAACCGAATATTTTAGAAGTTTTAGAAATGAAATTCAATGTTTCTCTAAATTACTATATATTCCTTATCCATAAATTTAAAAAATTACACTTTATTTATAACAGCATACATAGCCTTTTCCCTTCCTCTTATTTTTAAACTTTAATACGAATTGAATTAATAAAAAACCAACAAGAAAACCCAAATATTTTTGTTTAGAAGTTTTTTTTATAAAAGTCTAATAGTATAATTTTGGTTAGAAATTATGTTTTTTTTTGGTTAGGAATTGTATTATATGGTTTATATTTTAATTATTTTGTCAAACATTTAACAAATTTGCTTAAAAGTCATCCAACTTGGTAGCAAATTAAACTGATTTCAATTTTTTTTGGTTGTAATTTATTTTTGTGAACAAACGTCATCATTTTAGGTTAAAAATAAAACTTTTGGGGTAAATATTGAAATTTCTTGGATAATTTACCAGTTTTTTCGAAAAATTGTATTTTTGGCTCAAAACTGCATCCACTTGTTAGGAAATGTGGTTAAAAATTTACGTACTTTTTTTAACTCGTTTTATTCAAAATCAATGTTTTGAAATAAAAATAATACTGTTTTGTATGAAGCAATTAATTTACAAACAGTTAATCTAGTTTAGTAATAGTTTAATCTTTACGGATTAAAAATCCAACTATTCGGTTTTAATGAATCTGTTTTGGTTGACGGTTCAATTATTTGGTAAAAAAATCGTATCTCTGGCTTAAAAAATCATCAATTTAATAGAAAATTAAACTATTTATTAAAAAATTTAACTTTTTGTAAAAAACTCCTGTTAAAAAAAAAATTAATTTTTTTATATGAGATTTTCATTATTCAATTTCTAGTTGAGAAATGATCTTGTTCATTTAAAAAAATCAACTATTTTGTTAAAAATTCCCATTTTTTGATAATAAATTAATATTATTGGTTAAAAATTCAACTTTTTGATTGAGAATTCATTGGTTTTGTTGAAAAATTATCCATTTTAGTAGAAAATTAACCTTTTTAGATAAATATTCAACTTTTTGATGGGAAATGTCTTTTTGGCTAAAAAATTCTACATTTTGAATACAAATTTTTTCCTTTATAGACAGAAAAATCCTATTACGTTCAAAATTAAACTTTGGTTATAAATGTGTGTTTTTGATCTGAAAATTAAATTCTTTTGGTAGAAGTTTATTCTTTTTAAGGTAAAAAGCAACTGCTTAGTTAAAATGATTCGGTTTTAGTTGAGGATTGAACTATTTTGTGGAAAATTAGTATTTTCTGGATTAATTTAACTGTTTCTTATATAAAATAAAAATATTTGTTTGGTTAAAATGTCAATTATTAGTATACTTATTTTATGAGTTTATCTGTTGTTGATTCAAATTTCATCAGATTGGTTGAAAGTGCAAGTGTTTTGTTAATTCATAAAAAACAGAAAGTTATTACCAAACCCCTCGTCTCTCTAATCGTCTAGCTTCATTTGTGGAAAATTGCTAAATATATGCGAAAAAAATTTATTTTACAAAAATTAGGGAAAAAACAGGGTTATTTGTTCAGTGTTTTTGTTTCAACTCTGACGCACAATGACTCTGTGAAGCTCTACACGTAGGGTGATTGCTAAAGAGATTGATTACAGGCGCGAGTTGAAGAGGTGAAATAATGAGTTTTACTCACATGAAAAGGGATTCAGCTTTATTATTAAGTAATATTTAATAATAATTAATTATTACTTTTAAAAAAATTGATGAAAAAATTTTAAAATTTTCAAAAGTTTTCTGAAACAGGCATGAAATGTCAACTGGTATAAAAAGCGTATCTCGTTCATTTTAAGAGTTGAGAAAACGCCCTCGTATTCCTTTAGAATACGTTCTTACAAATGTGGTTTTAATCCATTCAAGAAACTATACCTATTGTTACTGGAATTCCATTGTACTCTGACGTCCCTCGTTCGCCCACCTTTCCTGACTTTTCTTTTGTGATTGTGTTCAAATGACGGTTGTGCTGTTGTGCTTTTTAAATCTGTATAATATTCGTGGCGTTACCAATTCTAGCTTTTATGTATTACTTCAAGTAATATGTCAAACGCCTAGGATGGGGGGGGGGGGGAGTCAGATATAGTACAACGCCCATGTCAAATTTTTATAATTTGTTAAAACAAACGAGGAAGCTTCTTTTTGGTTAAGGTTTAAGATGGTTACAGCACAATATGTTAATGTTATTTTTTATTAGAGTTGCATTTTTTATAATTTTCACAGAGCTGTCCGATTATATAACATTAGTCACGGACGCATTTTTGTAATGAAATCAAGTGATTTCAAAAGAGTAGTGTGCCTAATTTTCCCTACTAGGCAAAGCCTAGTATTTACCCGATCTTTCACGGACTGGGTTGCAACGAAATGCATGATGATGGAAACTATGACTTGAGGTGGGATCCGAACCACCAGGAACACCGAGGCTTTTGTAATTATTTTTTTCAACTATTTAGGTGAAGACGTTTTTTCATCATCAGCCATGCATTGGATCAAGTACCTTATTATTAATATTAATGCTATTATTATTATTATTATTATTATTATTATTATGATTACTATTAAAAAAAGAGGAAATTTCACCAAGATTTCATTTTTTCCCGTATTATACATTCTCCAAACTTCTATAACTTTATCAATTGCAACAATTCTTTTATCATATTTTTTAAATTAATTTTTAATCTGGAATACTACAGTACCGGCCATGAATTTTGGATGGGTGTTCCAACTTTCAACACGCGTATCTTCGTAAATAATTGTCGACAAAAAATGTTGGAAACGGCATTGGAAAGTAGACGTTAAGGGCTTCAATTTTAATTGAATAAATATTTTTTAACTTGTTTTTAAAAGTGCTGGGCCTTTAGAGAATTTTAAAAAAATTTCAGTTTATTCATTTTTGTTCAATCACTTGCAATTTTTTGAATAATGAAGTTAGAAAAAATCGCAAAGCAGATTTTGAAAGGGCTTAAAAAATTCCGCATTAAAATATTTAAATAAAAATGTTTACGTCACTTTATTGTAAAGTTTTCACTGTATCAAGTCATCATTTAATTTTTTCATTATGAAGAATGAAATGAAAAAAAACATTTTTCGTTGCAAAAATTTATTCAATGCAATCATGAATCGAAAAGGTAAACAAACATTACTTTTTTTAAAAATAGCTGCATATGGCATTTTTTAAGCCCTTTTGAAATCGGCTTCCCGATTTTTTCTAGCTTCATTATTCGAAAAACTGCAGGTGACTTTTTTTAAATGGTCCGAAGGCCCAGTACTTTTAAAACAAGTTTAAAAAATATTTACTTATTTAAAAATAAAGCTCTTAACGACTTCTTTCCAATTTTGTTTTCAATTTTTTTTCGACAATTATTTACGAAGATACGCGTATTGGAAGTTGGAACGAAAAATGGATCACTCATCTAAAATTAATGGCAGGTACTGTAATTCCTAAACAAAAGTTTAAAACACGTAAAACAAATACATACATTTAAATCATTTCAAAGAGGGCTTCATACGCTTTTCTTCTAATTTTTAAAACATTTAGAAAAAGTTGCTTAGAGATTAAAAAATAAAGAAACTCCAAGTGCAAACACCCTTTAATAACCCCAATGAAAACAAAAAATTTCAGCCAAAAAAGTCTAATTAAAATGCACAGCGTTAAAGTTATCTACTTCATTTATTCTAATTTTTTACTCCTAATTCTTAACTTGATGTTTTCTGACAAGGGCTGACTGCCGCCCAACTTACCAAAGATTTAACTTTTTTAATCAAAAAAAAGATCTTGTGAAATTAGTAATAAATATAACGCATTTTTATGGAAGTGGTTTTTTTTTCTGATTCTGGAAAATTTGATGCAAATCTGTTAAATATGGTCAGAGATATACAAAAACGAGGCTACGCATAGATAGTTTAAGAATTTTGTCGATAAAATGTTGTTAATTGAAAGGAAAATCACGCAAGAAGTAACTGACAAATTGACATTGTTTAAAAGAAAAAAAGCTCTGAAGCTTCACTCAGTTGAATAGGGTAGGCTACAGGTCTACTGAACTGCTATAATATCAAATTTTGGTCAAAAAAGTGAAATATCTCTAGAAATAATTACTAAAATCTTATTATTTTATTATCTTAATCTTATTTTAACTGAAATTTTTAACGACCCTAAATTTTTCTATATCGATGGATTTCAAAAATGTTGTAATTAATTATAATCAAACAAAGGGTCTAATGAAGAAAACAAAAACACCTTAATTTTTCATTTTAATCCATTTTTTACACAATAAATTATTTTTAAACTGTTTATTTTTTAAACAATGAAAAAAATGTAATTTTTTTTTAATTTCTGACAATTTCAGATGCAATCTCAGCTTTTGATTAAGAACCTGAAAATACTTTTGGACTCGCCTCCGAAATAATTAGGTGTGACTTTTTTAAACCCATTTTTTAAAGAATCGCATAACTTTTCCATACATTAGAACTTTTCAATTGTTATAAACAAACTCAGAATTCTGTACAAATATTCGAGACACCTTTGAAACCGTCTCAGAAATATTTTCATGCAGTGTTTTTTGAAACCATTTTTTTTTATTTGAAAATTTGTTCAAATTGTTATAAACAACTATATCAATTCTACGCCAAAGTTGAGCATTTAATCAAAATTTACAAGTATGAAACTTTAATAGGCTTCTTTATTTAATTCTTATAATAATTTTCGAATTGTTTAAAAAATGTCTTATAAAAAAGCAGCATCTAAAAATTTTAGAGAGGAAGCCAAAGATATTTTCGGCATTTCAATCAATAAATAAGTTTTGTTGTGATGAATTAAAAAATTCGAAAATCCATAGATGTAGGTAATTTCAGGGCACTAAAACTGCTACAAAATCGAATTTGGGAACTAAAAGTGATAAGATTTCGTGAAATAGGTGATGAATGAAAGGGTTGTACAAAATGGCTTAAATTTTCACCTAGTCGATGTATATTTTGATTTTTATAACAATCAGTTCAAGCCTCTTGGATATCTATTTGATGCTATCGGTTGACATAAATACTGAAAAATCAAATTTTGGACAAGATTTAAAATATCTGTAGAAATAATTTATGAAAAAAGACTTTTTTTTAACATGGCAGTGGAGCTTCATCTGTTCTACTCACTCTGAAATTTGTAAACGAATCTCTTGAATTTTGTGTAAGCAACAGGGTGACTTATCTAATAAAAAATAATAATTTTTTATATTTTATAAATCTACTAAGTTTAGATTATATAAAAGAAAATATAATTGTATACGAGGATAATTAAGAAAGGGTTTTTTAATTTACACTCTGAAATAGCCTAAATAGTACCTTTTTGGACAAAAAATTTTTCTACAAGAAAAATTCAAAATCTGATATGATTTCGAGCTACACCATTCAAATTTTATCTTTTTATTGAATTTTATTATTATTTTTATTTCCTAAATTTCCTACAAGTGTATGGAATAAATTGGTTTGCACGATGGATTGTATCACTGTATTATAAAAACTGTAAAACTGTAAAACAAAGTTTTACTTGTTCTATTGTAAAGTATTTAAAGTTTAAACTTATTATTTTTCTTAGGTTTATATCACTTATGATAAATATTTATTTTCAAACAAATGAAACTTATTTCTCATTTGTTAATTTTCAACAAATGGATCTTATTTTTTGGGAGACTGTTATTTCATAAAAATGATCAAATTATCACCGTGAACATGTCTAATGTATTTTAAATTATCATTTTTGAAATAAAAAATGGCTAATGAAACAAGAAAATTAGAGTCATCTTAAACCTTCTACGGATATCAATTTTTAAAACTTGTTGCTTCATTATTTTAGACTTTGATGCTGATAGGGAACTTCTAAGTATTTTTCGATCGGCTTCTCCTTTTACACAGCTTATTTAAATACTAAAAGGTAATAACGAGACGTGTGTCTTCTTGAATTTGTCGAAATAGTTTTTTTTTACTTATAAAGTGTATCGCCTTATTATATGTATGCACAGAAGTTGTTTTGCAACAATTTTTCCTTTGCTCAAGAAGATTTGATAAAAATCAATGAGGGATTAGGTGAGATATCCACTAAAGCTACAGGAAAAGCACCGTGCGTTCAAATAAATATAATCGCGTTTTTTACTTGGCAGCGATTCACTTCCGCGAATCTTGATATTACTTCTTCTATTTAAACTCTTATTATATTTTGTGAAACACGTCTTCAAATTTAGTGAGGAAAAAATAAATAAGGGAATGTCAGGTTGCACGACACGAAAGTATCTTGTTAAAATGCTAAGATGACGATAGATCTTTATATATTTGTTTTCTTCGTATATTGTTCGTGACTTTGTCCCGAAGGAGTAGCTATCTTAAAGAACTGAGGTCCAGCAGGCTACGTGAAGAAACTGTTAACGAAACTGAATTTTCTCTACGAGGCTGCAAGAGAAAGATTTCATTTAGTGAGTGACGTGACGAAGTCACTTTGTGGCTTTCCTGCAAGACAAACTTCGTTTAATCTTGGAGATCCGCTGTGGTTCTGTCGTTTTAATTTAATTAAAAGAAAAATTCACGTAAAACGTAAAAAATTTAGTAATTCTCCTAATTTCTCAAACAATAGCAGAAGCATAGCTGAACTTTTAGAAAAAATCAAGATTTGCAGTAGCAAATCGCTGCCAAGTGCAATAACAAAAAACTTCGTTTAATTTTGGATATACGATGTGGTTCCGTCAGCTTAATTAAGTTCACAGAAAAATTTACTTCAAACGTACAAAATTTTAATAATCTCTAAGTTTTTAAAACTTTAGGCAAATCATAGAAGAACATTCTGGAGAACTCATGATTAATGGTGGCAAATCGCTGGAAAGTATGTCATAAAAAAAATTATTTAATTTTATATGTAAGCTGCGGTTTTTTGCTACATTTTGCAAATTATAGACGAAGCATAGTAGACGTTTTTGTAGAAATAATTTAATCTTGGATATACGCTGTGGTTCTGTCAACTTATTTTAATTATAAGAAAAGTGTACTGAAATGCTGCAAGATTTAAAACCTCTAAATTTTTCAGTCGATAGGCAAAGCATATTAGAACTTTCTGAACAAGTCATGATTAGTGGTAGCAAATCGCTGCCAAGAACAATTTCTTTAGAAAATTTGTTTAATCTTGGATATGTGGTCTGCTTGTCTTATATTAATAAAATTAAAAGAAAAGTTTACCTAACGCGTTTAAAATTTAAAAACCTTCTATAATTTTAAAATTAGGGAAAAAGCATACAGAACTTTATCAAGAAATCAACGTTTGTGGTAACAAAATCGCCGCTAAGTAAAAATAACGAGAAGAAACTTCATGTAATCTTGGACATACGCTGTGGTACCGTCACCTTAATTAAATTAACAGATCTTTTTAAAAAATTTGTTTAATCTTTGCTATGCGCAGTGTTTTTCTCATAATAATACAAATCAAAGAATAATTCACTAAAACGTTTAGAATTCAAAAACAAAACAAAAATTCCTTTAATCTTGGATATACTTCATGGTTCTCTCATCTTCATTAAATTTAAAAAATACACGTAGAATTTAGAAAATTCAAAAACAGTACAATTTTAAATATCATACAAAGCATATAGAACCTGCGGAAGAAATCAAGTTGTGCGGTAAAAAAATCACCGCCAAGTAAAATGACAAAAAATTTTTTTTTATTTTCAGATATGCGCTGTGGATTTGTCACCCTAATGAGGTTAAAAGAAAAATGTAATCGAAACCAGCAAAATTTAAGAATTCTCTAAACTTGTTAAAGAATAGCCGAATTATAGTAGAAAATCTCTAGAGAAATCATGACTTCTAATAAAAAATCGCTACTAAAAAGTCTTGAATATAGAAAAAAATTTAATTTTACACAAGATAAGGTAATAAAAAATTTTTTTTATTAATGTAAAACTTACCTTAAAATTTCGTAGATTGTCGACGACGCAAGAAAGAAGAGCATCGCGCCCCACACTTACTGTTACATTCTGTATTGTCTCGGTAAATCTCGGCAGCTGTGAGTCTGTAAAAATATTTCTAATTGAAAAGGTAAGCTCTTATTAATTTAAATTTATAATACAAGTAACAAAAAACAACTTGCTAAGGGAATCTATAAAAATTTTCTTATTTTGATTGTTTAATGATCAAATTAATTTAAATGTTTAAGTCAAACATTATCAAATGCAATTAAAAATCATAAATTAAAATAGGAAATAAAATTTAAAAAAAACGAATTTCGTATAATTTAATTTTAATTTTGATTTTTATTTTGCCCCTCTGATGTTTTTCATTTTCTAGATTGACTTACTTGGATAAAATTTACAATTGAAAATATTCCAAATTTATTTATTTAATTATAAAGAGTGGCATATTTTCCATTTTTAACATTGACATACTTGGATAAAATTTACAATTGAATATATTCAAACTTCATTTAATTAATCATGAAGAGTAGCACGGTCATGAGCCTTATTATTAGAGCAAAAAATTTATTAAAAAACTAAATTTTTTTTTCAACTAATTAAATTGTAAATACTTATAGTATAAAATCATTAAATTTGAATCACTGTTATGAAAAAGGTCTATCTTGAGGTATTCCAAATAAAGGTTTTTCAATTTTTGAAGTGTATAAATTAAAATGATGTTAATAGTTCCATTTTAAAGAATTACAATGAAAGAGCCTTTGATTATAAATTTCACAAGTGGAAGAAATTTTAAGTATAAAGCATTGCAATTAGAAGATTTTTAATTGCTAACTTAAGACTTATAATTTTTTATTGTAAATTTTTCCAATAAAGGTCTGTTTAATCTGATGATTCAAAATTTTAATTTTTTAAATTTATTACATGTGAAATTAACAAGCTTACATTTTTGGGGATACTGCATTGCAAATTATTCAATTTAAAATATTTATAATTAAATGTAAGTAGTTTTAAACATTTTTTGAATAGTTTAATTTTAAGGCTTTACAGTAGAAAATTCTTTAATTTAAAGATTTGCAATTATGATTTTTTTTTTAAATTTAAAATCAGACATTCATTAATTTGGCGCATTTATAGTTTAAAATTGGGTAATTTTAAACGCTTTTTTGGAACACGAAATTGATTTTTAAAAGCTTACCATGAAAAATTCTTCAGTTTTAAATATTTTCAAATTTCATACAGATTGAGAATTCAGAAATTAAAAAAAAAGTTGTGTTCGAATTTAAGCTTTTGAAGCAGAATAATTAATTACCTAGTCCTAAAAAATGGAACTATTATGGAATTTCATATTCAAGAGCTTTAGTTTAAATTGGAATTATTATGAAATTTATCCTTCATAAAACGTGTAACTTAAATTGAGAACTTTAATTCAAAGACCTCACAAATTAACGTCATTAATGAAAATAAAAAAATTGTATTTCAATTAACAAATATATCAAAAATAGCAATGCTAGCTTAAGAGTCTCTGTAAAAAATCATAATTTTGATAAATCGGTTGAATTTTAAAATTTTGGTCTCATCGAAAAATTACATTTGGTGAACTTCTGCTTACATTTAATATCTACTAGAAAATTTCATTGCAGAATTTAGATAAGTTAAAAACTTTCTGTTTATTTGTATTTTTAAGCGTTTTGTAAGTCCTTAACCTGATTTCTTTAATTTTCAAACATTTTAAAAATGCGTAAGTAAAAAATTTGGTTAACATTTTGTTCATCTGCGAAAATCTTTACCCCAAATTTCTAAAATTCTTTTTTTTCGATAATGCAAATTAAAAAATTTAAACTTTAAAGTGAGTTTCAATTAGGAACTTTTTAGAAAAAAGAAAAAAAACCTTTTGCATTTAGTTTGAATTCAAAGACAATAGATTTTGCCTTGCTGTGAATGAGCAACTGCGTGTTGCTTCAAGCATAAAGATAATTGTATAAGACGTCAAAGTGACGTATTCTAATGAGCTGTCACATCGACATTACGGAAAAAGTCACGTGAAAAGAAACAAGCGAAAAAAAGCGGAAATATAGAAGCTTCATTATGAACAAAATGAATGAATGAGTTCCAAGACTATTAGCATTATTAATATTGTTTTTAGCTTAACGCTATTTTACAAATAGTTTCAATTTTAAATCTTTACCAAAATCGCTAAAAGATTTTAATTTATTCGGCCTAAAGTTCCTTAGTTTTGAAAACATTATAGAAAATGTAAGGAAATTTTTTTTACAGTGAGTTTAATGGCGGCTACTATATAGCTATGTAAATTTTGTTGTAAATGACAGGTATACTCGCGAGACGAAATGTTACTCTTGATGATACAAACAAGAGATTTAACGTCCTTCAAAATACGTGTTTGCTATGTGTATCTAATGTGAAATGTGCCCATACGACGGATTATAGGGTGCAATGGTGCACGTTAACGACTGTCTTTAATGGACATGTATTCCATAGCATAGGCATAACCTAGAGAATGTTATGTTCACCACGACAGTATGCAGGCATAGTCAAATACTAAGTTCTCTATGGACTGCTTTGAAACCGCCTCCTTCACACGTAGAACCAATTACCACCGTTATTATTTATTATTATTTCTATTTTAATTGTTTTTGAACAAAAATTACACTAAATTGACTTTATTCAATAATGCAAATAAAAGTATTTATTTTTAATAGTTGCACTTGAAAACGTAGTCTCAGACAGAAACTCTTACAGTTACGATTGTGTGTCTGTCTGTCCGTCATTCTGTCTTACTTTATTTTCGGAAGGGAAAGTGAGGGATGGAGGAAGAGAGTGGGGGAGAGAACGTTGTTGAAAGGTGATACAGAAGGGGAAAATAATTTAGGGAGGCGCCGCTAGGGACGAGGGAAGTAGATAATGGGAGGGGTATGGATGAGAGGAGAAATGGGGAAAGTAGGCCCAGTGCTTGATGAGAAGTAGAAGAAGTGGTAGAGGAAATTATTAAGAGGCGCAAGCAGTGCAAGTAAGGTAGCGTAGGTTTTAAAAATGACTCATTGAGAATTGGGCAGGGTTCTTAGAGGTTTAGGGGTAAGCAAGAAACATAGGAGTAGTAGGGAAGAGAAATATCTGAAGTAAGGTGACAGTATAAGATGTGAAGTAAGTAAGGGAATGAAACGAAAGGGAGATGTATGAGCGGGAGGGAAATAAGGGAGAGGGGAAGTAGGAAAAGTGGGAAAATGGAAAGAGAGAGGGCATGAGAAGTAGAATGTGGATAGGGATGTAATGGACGGAGGAGAGGGAATAATCAGTAGTGGGAAAGTAGAAAGGACGAGTAGGAGACTTAGGGAGGGTAAGTTAAAATTTTTTTCTGTTTTAACCTTAGATAATAATTATTTAAAATATTGTAATTAGACAAATTTAATTATAAAATTCTGAATGTTTACTATTAGAAAAAATATACAATATGTAAACTTAAATGGAACTGACGAATATGAAAAGACCGAATTCGTTATTAAACAACTTAAAACTTACGTTAAGAGCTTTTTTTCAAATATAAATTCAAAAAAGCTCAAAAATAAGTTTACTGTTTTTTAATAACGATAATATTTTTTACTATCCTGACATTCCTTTAGGGTTTAAAAATAAAAGCATTTTTGTGATAGCGATCATTCAGAGATCTTAATTTGAAATCATCTTACTGAAATATTCTAAATCTTTGTCATCTTAGGTCTGAGAATAGAATCTTTTAGCTACAAAACCTGTAAATTGTAAAAGATTCTTGTATTAGAAAATTGATCTCATTGGAAAAAAATCCCACTGTTATTTGTTAAGAATTCATATTTTTTAGATAAAAATCGTGCTAAATTGTAACACAATTAAATTGTTTTAATTAAAACTTCACAATCTTGATGTAATAGAATTCTATTCCGCTAAAAATTCAAGTGTTTTGTTAATATTTATGCTTCTTGCATAAAAATGCAACTGTTTTGTGGAAAATTCTCCGTTTCAGCCAAAAATTTCGACATTCGTTTTTTTTTTGCTCTTTCGACTAAAGATTCACACATGTTTAAAAACTAATTTTTTAAACTATTTGGTTGCCAATAATTTTTTGAACTGAAAATTTGAGTATTCCATATGTGATTGAAAATATATCTTTTTCTGCTAAAAATCTGACTATTCAGTTTAAAATTGATCCATATTATTAAAAAATTTAACTGTTTGTTTAAAATCGATGTATTTTATTGAATATTTAAAGCCTTTTACAATATTTAATACTGAACTTAGTATGCTTAAAATCTTGCAGAAAAAATCTGAAAAAGGCGCTTCTAGAAAGAAAACCATTTCTACAGAAATCTATAGACTAATATAGAAAAATAAAAATTTTTTCTCACCCTAAAATTTGAAATTTTCTAAAGTATTGCTTGTTTTAGAAATCTAATGTTAATCTTGACTAGCACACGGCGTCCGCGACAAATCTTCCCAGCGTTAAAGCTCCCGCAAATGAGCGATGAGTAAACGGAAAATGCTCACAAGATATTCAAGATACTTATCACTTAGTTGTGGGAGCTTTGACGCTTGGGAGATTTGTCACGGATTCAGCCCACTACACCATTAAGCCGTTTCCCTTTTACGACTTTCAATAAAACGTATAACGTCAATTACTTTGTATTTTTTAGAATGTATTTCCATAATACATAAGTAACTAGAAAATTAACAATAGTTACTTTTTTGCAGAAGCAACTAAGAAAAATTTACATTTCCAATCGATGACAACAACTAGTAACTTCTAAAAAGTAACTTACCCATCAGTGATCATTTGACCAAAATATTGCTTTGTCATTTATATAAAGAATTAAAAAACTAGACCAGTCTCTTATGTAATAGTGGAAAAGAGCATTGAGTGGAAGTACTAGATGTTGGACGGGGTAGAAGAAGTGCGGGGGTTATGAGAGTAAGAGAAAGGGGAGTAGAGAAGTGCTGGAAGTACTTGAACTGTTGATAGGGTTAGTATTACAAATGAGTCGAGGGAAGTATGGAAAGGGAAGTAGGGATGGGAAGGAAAAGAAGCAGAAATAAGGAGAGGATATGTAGAGGAGGTGAAAATAGGAAATAGGAGGGAAACTGAATGGGTTGACGGGATGGATAGTAGAGAAAGGATCAAAAATAGGAAAAATAATAATAGGCAAGTTTGAAAAGGGAAGTAAAGGTTGGGATGGGAAGTAGGGGTAATACAGAGAGGGGAAATATAGGAGGTAGAAATAGGAAAAGATAGAGAAACTGCATTGTTTGAATGAAGAGATAGTATAAATAGGAATTGAAAATAGGGAGGGTGATGATATGGGCAGCATGAAAAGGGAAGTGAGAGTGGGTGGGTAAGTAGAAGAAATAAGGAGAGGAGAGGTAGATGAAGTAGAAATACGAAAAGGGAGGGAAACTTCATGAGTTGAGATTAGAAATATTAGTAGGTATGTGGATGGGGAATAGGATAACTGTTACATAGGGATGTGCGAAAAGAAAAATTATAAGAGGTGATGGACTACAGGTAAAAGGATGGGGAGTAGGTGAGACAATGTATATGAGCGGGAGATTTGAACGTCTTGATAGACTACAATACTCTTATTTACAGTTGCTCCTACTTTGACTAATTTTTTATCAGCGAAAACGTCTTTAAGATCAGTTTAACGAAAAATGAAATTAGCAGTTTCGTGGTTTTTGCGAGGGTGAAGGATATCCCTGCTTCTGTATCTGCTAACGTCCAGTTTGACTATGGGTTGAACCCACAGAGTGTTTTCTTAGCGCCATAGCCAGTTACCCTAACCAAACGTGAGTCTTTCTCGGAGCTTTCAAAAGCAATGGATTCTCGTTAAGAGCCCTGCCTTTCTTTGTCTGGCCTTATCCTCTTTTACCAACCTTACTATACTGCATTGACGCTGTTTACTTAGTAGACGTTTTCTTTCTGACTAGGTGAAACGCAAAGCGAAAGGAAACGAAGAATCGCGATGGATTCCTTTTGAAAAATTACATGAGTCAGCTCAATTTTTACTTCCGGCAGTTTTAACCTGCATTTGGAATGATGATGCAAATTTTATAGCGTTCTTAATTGCCGTTTCATTTCTCATTTCTATGAGTAACAAAAAAACGTATTTATTTCTGGATAACTGTTTGAGTGACTTCTGGAAATTCTGTTTTAAGTTTTTAAAAACAATTTTTAAAAATTAAACTTAAATTGTGTAACAGAATTGCGCAGAAAGACTTTCAGTAAAAAAGCAACAACAAACAAGTATCCACCTAACAGCTAAAAATAACAAAGAAGCGGTTATAACAAAGAGTTATTAGGTCTAATTTTTCAGTTTTCGGTAAACTTCTTATTGCTTCTGTTACTTTTGAATTAAAAAAATACACCGCCATTAATCTCAACAATGTTTTATAGTAAAGCCCCAGATAATTTGTTTCATTAAATGAAAAATTATTTTTTAACACTGTCAATCTCCGTTTTTACAGATTAAATTAAATTATCAAATATTTTTCACCGGTCCTCCAATATTATCTATCACATTTTCCAAATTCGCTGAAATACGTAATTCAAAAAAATCATCAGCATCAAAAATTAAAAATTAAACAGTTTAAATTCCTGCGTAGAAACTTTATGCAAAATATTTTTCAATCTTTTACTGCAAAACTAATTGAGCAATACATAGTTGAATTTTTGAAACGCTAAACAGAGATGTTCAAGAATCATATTCATAGTAATCAAATAATTAAATTTTTACTTTAATGCAGATAGAACTTTCGAAAATTAATGAATTACAATATTAGAAAATCATGTTCCTTTTATTATATTTTTTATATTTTTGCTTTTCAAGATTTTTGGCAGTAAAAAAGAAATTCAATCTCACAGAAAATACGTTTTTTTAATGTGCAGTGCTCAAAGTCACGAGGTCAAAAGTTTTAATATATTACAAAAAGTTTACAAGAACTTAAACTTTTTCCATTAAAATAATTTGGTTGTTGATGACATAGGATGACCAATTACTTTAATTTAGAAGTTATCAGCATAGTTTAAAATAAAATTATCTCTTTACAGTGCTTTTAACAGTTTGTCATCCTTGGGCAAAAATGAGCAACTTTTTTATGAAAAATAGCAAATCCTGGTATTTATATGTATTTTTCAATAAAAATTGTTTTTATTTTTCAGATATAGATTTTAAATAATTACCTACCACAGGTTAAAAAGAAAAAAATTATTTATTTTTAATCACTGATTTAAAAAAATTAATAAATGGTATATTATGCACAAAGGGGAAGAAGTGGAACTTTATTTACTTTGACTCGTGCTTGCTCACCTGCCACTAGTACTAAAAAAAATACACATATACTAAATAATTTTTTTGATTCTATGACCTTTTTGTAAATTTTTGTCAAGAATTAGTTTCAAAAAAATGAGTACAGGACTCCTCAGACAATTTTTCAGACCTAATTTTAGGCAGTTGTCATTTAGGTAAAACCCAAAAGAATAGGAAACCAGATCCTTTCATTTTCAGAATTTTTTGTTTTCCGCTACGCCTTATAGTATATATGATATTCATTATATTTTAAAATTAATTTTGCATTATTTTACATTTTTTTTGTACTTAAAAAGGTCATCACAATTTTTATAGACATTCTACAGATTTTTATTAAAAAGTGTTTAAAACTTGTTTTTTCTGTTTTTTTATTTTAAATTCCAAACAATTTTTTATAATTTTTACATTCATTAGTAACATCAATTTTGTTTGCTACTCATTTTTACTATTCTGTTTTTATACTAAAACTAGAGTTTCAAAAATATGCTGGAAATTATGCACGATTCCCTATATTTGTTGAATTTCTGTCAGGTGTTTGCAAACTTCACGAATCTCTTGATTGGAATAATCTGAGGAGATTAGCAATTAAATAGAAAATACCTTTTTTAGCTTTGATTGAAACTAATTATTTTCAAAAGCATTACGACTTAAAGTTTGCACAACTTTCAAATTAAAAAAGCGTCTTTTCTAAAAATATATGGATTTGAAAATGTATAAACTATTTTTTTTTCTTTCAAACGGTTAATCTTGAAAGAGCTCAAATTTAAATGCTAATGGATGCCGGAGCTTAAGTACTTAAGAACATTAAATAGTGATTAATTCTATTCAAATTCATTTACAAATTTCAAGAACGTTTAAAGTATAAATCCCAAAAATTTTTAATCTTTTAAAATTTGTTCTACTTTAATGAATAAACTTTCTCTAAATTTGGCAATTATTTTCATTGTTTTTATTAGAAAAAAAAATATAAAAAATATATAGCCGGTGTGCCGTACTAGATGGAGTGCTTTCATTTATTATTTATTTATAGAAAATAAAATATTAGATACTTTAAACTTTTTACTCTTAAATTCAAAAAAGTGCAAAGTTATAATTGCTTGTTAGTTTTGATAAGGATATAATTAAGATCTTTTAAAAGTGTAGTATAGAGCTTCCACTTTTCTGCATGTAGATGTAGCATTGGAAATGAAGTTACTTCAGATCTCAAACTACTAATTAAACAAATACCTTTGGTGCTTTGATGTTATAACTACATCTAGTGTGCTTATTATTGCCATCAGTAATGCTATAATTGAATATCTTTTATTTAATTACCAACGAAGTCTCCTTAATATTATATAAAGTAGTGAGACATAATTTGTTACATATTCGAATAGATGTGGGTGCATATATAAGTCATAATGTCATAGAGCAAACCTAGAAGTTATAAATGATGTTGAAGCAGTACAGAAATTATTCTGAATTATAACTCAAATATGGTATCCTTCGTTATGCTGGATTTCAACTTAGTTTCCATTTTGCTACTATTTTCAGGCACTCATCTGTTCAGAAAGGTTGTACAGATTGTCTACATCGTTAAAAGCTGCTTTAGTTCACTTACCTTAAAGTTGTTGTAAGCTTATTAATAATATATCCATTGTTAATTTTAATGCTTAATTATTTTACGAAATAACTTGAAATTAAAAATGATAAATAATTAGAAAATTCTCAAACAACAAAAATTTATCGCATTTATTTAAAAATGTACGTAAACTGTTTTCTGATTGTTTGGGTAATTAGGGCAACTTAGGACTTCGTGAGTGTTTTATGACCAAATTTAAAATCTGTGCCTGAGCTTTTTTTGAAACAGATCAGTTTTTTTCCTCGAAAATTGAAGCAGGGATATTTATAAAAGGTTCTTAGTTAAATCAATTAAATTTTACAGAAGAAAAGAAAGCCTTTCTAAATAAACAATTTACAAGCAATTTAGTATATTCTATTTTTGTATAGGTTGACGTATAACTTTATTAATCACTGTTTAAAGAAATCATCTGAAATACCAATTTGTCTTCGTTTTATAAAGAAAAAGCATTATTTAACAGAAAAAGGGAACCTTGGTGTATCAGTAAAACATTTTATAATTTTGATAATAATATCTTCAACTGTTTAATACTTGCAAAAATTCTATAATGGCCTTCGATATATTTAACAAATTAAATATTTTTGCATGATTCATTTATGAAGTATGAAGTCGTTGAAATGTAAAAATATTTGAATGCATTTAGATACTAAAGTCTAGGGTGAGACTTTTTAAAATCTTGATTTTCTTACTCACGTAAACGTAAGAAAGCGAGAAATTCTGATTATTAAAGATAGCTTAATTTTGTCAAAATGTGGTTGGTGGGAAATTTTTGCTTTAACGTTGTTTGCATAATTTTAAATTTAATTTATTCTTTTTTCTTACTTCATAAGGCATGACTAGTGTTTACAAACTTTTGTAAAAAATCTTTACTTCTTTTGTAAAAAAGTAATGTTTTTCATTAAAAAATCACCTTTATGGTTAAAAATTAATTTATTTTGTTAAATGCTGAACGCTTTTTCGGAGATTTCATTGTTTTCATAAAATCATTATTTAAGTTAAAAATGTATCTCTTTTGTGAAAAATTATCTTATTTTGTTAGAAAAATTTTCTTTTGCTTCAGAATTATTTTTCAAATAAAGGTGTGTTTTTAATTTATCTTTTCTAATTGAAAATTCATGTATTCTGTTGACAATTCTCAATTATTCATGAAAATTCATCCTTCTTGGTTAAATAAGCAAGTCTTTGGAAGAAAAATAATCTCCTTTCATTAAGGGTTTAACTGCTTTGTTCAAAATTCATTTTTTTATTTTTAAATTAACTTATATATTTAAAAATCCATCGTTTTTGGTTATAAAGTCCACGACCTGGTTCAAACCTAGAATAATTTTTGTATATCAAAATTTAACTACTCAATTTTGGGTATAAACTATTTCGTATAATATTCAATTATTTTGTTTTTATTTTTTATTAGAAAATTAATCTGCTTTTTTAAAAATTTATCTTTTTTTTTTAAGAATTCAACTTTTTGTTGTTTGAATGGTTCGATATTATACAAGGCGTTAGACAAGGATGCGTTATGTCTTCATGGCTATTTATATTATTTATGGACA
>JAAAKG020207478.1:0-22891 GCA_010014905.2 Druon quercuslanigerum | reverse complement strand
AACCATATTTAAACCACCTGCGAAAATAGGACAACTTCTAAACAATCCTAAAGACAAAAAGGCACCTCTCAGTGATCTAGGTGTATATATTCAAATTCGTAGAAAGTTACAGAAAAAATCTGCTAGAAACTACCATTTTTGGCTATAATTGAAACAAAGAGTTGTACTTTGTTGTAAGTTATTCTACTTTATTCATAACAATTTATAATTCCACATTAAAAATTATTTATTAATTAATTTTTCATATTTTTATTTCATTTTTACCATTAAAAGATTTTCTGGGTACCTTCCAGGTACAAATGCACATTATGTATGATTAGAATAAATCTGCTGAAGCATCAATGAAATTACAGCTGCACAGCTGCAAGAAAGAGTAATGCATATGTGATTGGAGCAAGAAACTTTATATGAAGGCTACCTGACGGTTACCTAAGCTTAATTTTATAATAATTTAAACATACATTCTCACATCTTATTCAAAATTTAAATTGAAAGAAAAGTATTTATTCAAATGAATAATAATAAAAAATTCTCTTCTTTAGATTTCAAATATACACATCTGATTCCAAATATCAAATAGAACACAATTTTCATTTTGAAAACAAAATTACTGATTGATTTTTCACCCTTTCTGTTCAAATAAGGAGTATCAAAACATGATCAATCAACACTGGAATTTAGAGACTTAAAATAAAAAATTTCCTAGTCTAGATTCTTGAATACAGCAAAACCTGCAAGTTTATACATTATATCATTCTCCTATATATTAACGAACTTTCAAAGAATATTAGAAAGTTTCTCGAAAAGTTTTCCGCTCCATGGAATCCTATCCAAATTCTAATCTCACAATAATAATTATTAGTGATCATTACTTCTCCTTTAGAAATTATTTTATTTATATATATATATATCTTTTATTTTTATATATCTAGTTTATATATCTAGTCTAAGGTATGTTAAATCTTCCAAATTTTTTAAAACAGGTAAAAACTTTTCTATGCCAAAATTAAAAATTTTACTTTTCAGGAAGCACTAGAGCTATTTATAAGCTATTTTTAGTTATAAAGGAGCCACACAAAAGCTGATTAATAACGATATGACAATTTATATTGTTTTCACAAAACTCATTCAATTATCAAGCCATTCCCAAAGTTATAAAATGTCCTTCTTTCATGAGCCACTAACGAAACATTCACTGAAAAAAATGTCATTTATACCATAATTTCAGAGTAATCTTTACCTGCAACATTATATTATATATCCACCACGTGGGGTATAGTAACCATGTCAACTTTATTGTATCTTATTTTGTTGCGACGCTAAAAAATCAACTTTACTTGCTTGAAAATTACCCGTAACAAAAATTTACTTCTCTCTTGTTCTGTGCTGTCCTATTTATTTAACGGAGAGCACATATGCATACAATACAAATGCGT
This sequence comes from Druon quercuslanigerum, assembly GCA_010014905.2. Classification (NCBI taxonomy): domain Eukaryota; kingdom Metazoa; phylum Arthropoda; class Insecta; order Hymenoptera; family Cynipidae; genus Druon; species Druon quercuslanigerum. Next base: position 21,455 of record JAAAKG020207478.1, on the reverse strand, counting down.
AAAACATTAAATTTTTTTAAGCTGTGGCTTAAAGCACGCATGGCAAAACTATATACTCAGAAAATATTAGCTTCGTTCAAGTGAAATTCGGCAAGTGCATAACTTGACTTGATTCAAGGACAAATATTTTTCAGTGTATTTGTATCTAATTTTGACCCACTTTGTCTGGTTGTCATAAGAAATTGGACTTACGCGACACGCGTCTATCCAGAATTCTGAATTCTAGAATTTTCGTGCTTTTGAGTTCGCACTTTCGCACGCGTTGACTTACGGTCATGATGTGCCGAACAACCCCATAAAAAGTCTAGCCACAATTCTTTAACTCTGGATTGAGCATGAATTAAGATTTTGTTTCTATGCGGTGCGAATTAATTATATTCACTCTGGATGCACTAGAGTACCTTTCAATTGTTTTTTTTTTACTCTGGAGTCAAAAAAGCGGAGTTGAATGTATTCGATAATGAGTCAATTTACTCGTCCGTGCAAACTATAATACGTTTTTAATCGAACTATGAAAATAATCATTCGGTTGTTACCCAGACCTTCGAAGCAAACATTGACAATTACCTTCACGCCGTGGATAAGCACAGAATAATACCTGATATTCCACGGTAAAGATTACCCGTCCAGGGTAGTAATAGCATTGATGCATAATGGCAAAGAATAAATAAATTATAAAAATATATATCAATTGTGTTAATTAATCATTGCACTCTACATGCAGTTAGAGTGTTTCTACAAGGTTCCTTGGTGCCGAAAAAGCGGCTCAAAATCTATCTACGTAGATAGATGTTTTCATCCGATTTCTCGCCTACATATTATATTAAAATTATTTTTGTCATCAGTGAATAGAACAGGCCCGAATTACGAAATGACGATAGTCTTTGTCCAACAAAAATCATACATTGGAATACGTTATAGATCAGTAAAGATGCAGACACGTTTTCTTCAATATCTCCGTTTGACTTCAAATGTAGATAACGCCTTTCTTAAAAAGTGCGGTACTATGAAGCAGGCCTATTTCTACTTTTTAGTCCATAGCAAGGAAAAAGTGAGGTCAGAAGTGAATAATGAAAAGTATGAATCTCTCACATGATCAGGTTGACAGATTGTTTGATGGATTTGAGCAGTTGGACGAGATAAGCTACCGATAACCATCACAACAAAATGATATTCTTCACATGTCCCTAGGATATCTCGGCAGGATATGGATATCCTGAAAAATGTCCCAAAAATCTCCCGCGGTAACCGTGGCATATTCCTAATATATCGAGATCTCCGCCCCATACGATATCCACTTAATGTCCTGTGTGGGATATACAATTTTGGCAATGGAATCCAACTTTCTGAAATGAAAATTTATTAAAAAATGTAGAACGCCTGAAAACATAGAGATTCGCAAACATCCGTTTGTCAAAAGAACCACTTTGTGCAAATCTCGAATGTTCGGTTTCTTACAAAATCCTATCTCAGTATGATTAGCAAAAGATTATTACCGCGAATAATTTTCATAACCAATAACAGCCTACTTACAATAAAAAACAAGTCACTTTCTAAAAATTTTTAAGTTGGCTGTTATTGTATCTGTAAAATCTAAATTGCGCAGTTTAGAAATCGGACTTTTCAAAGGCAAAATCAGTTTTTATGATAAAAGAACAATCAAACTAACTATACCATTATTGTATTTTATAATGTTGTACTTTGTATAAAATCGCCGGAAAAATACCTTATACTGTTAAATTACTTCTTATTTTTTGACACGATTGAATATAAATATAATTGGCAGTAGATATATCTGAATTTCCAGTAATATAATAAATTATAGAATTGGGATATCTATCAAACATCCTTGGCATATATAAAACTGGGACCTTAATGGGTAATATTCTGGAGATGTTCTGAGATATCTTTGGGAAATTCCAGGGATATCGAGATTTCCGCCCTGCACGATATTATTTGCGATATCCCTAGGATCTCCTGGGATATGCCCACGATATCCTGGTATATAAATGGGATATCCCGTCGATATCTCATGCTGTGAGGGAAACATTTAAAAAAATGTAACAAATCTTCTACAATGCTAAAAATTTCAAACATTTTGAACATTTTCGGTTAGTTATATATTTTTAAACATTTTTATAATTTATTTTATCATAATTTTTAACAAAAAAAATTGTTTTTTCAAAATTTTCAAAAATTTCCTTTTTATATTACTCAGGGACCCGTCCAGAACTTTGTTTCCTTTTCGTTACGTTCTGACAGATGGGAATGAAATTAAAAACAAAATTGTTATAACGTCATATTTTACTCGTCTGCCTTTTCATATTTGCATAAGATGCATAACGAGTCGAATAAATTATTTTTTACAATTACACATAATAAAAAAATTCCGTTAGAATTTCGGTATTTTAAAGAACGTAATCTTAATCAATTAAAGACAGTTACGTGTTGGCAGTATAGAAACAGAAGGAAAATTACAAAAGTATTTTATTTCGTTTCGGTGGGGTCCCTGATATTAATAAAAGTAGTATATTGTGAAAATTTAAGAAATTTAAATGAGCTTTAAATGATATTAAAATCAAATTTAAAATCCTATTTAACGCCCAATAATCAAGTTAATACAAAGAATCCTGAAGATTAAGCCAAGAATCTAGAGACAAAATTTGGCATACAATTTTGCTGTTGCAATCTGAAAAAATCTTCTTTTTTCCCCCTAAAAAAGAAAATAAAAAAATTCTTTTTCCCTTTGGACAAAAATAAAAAAAGGAAAGAAATAGGAAATAGGAAAAATTGATTGTGGTAGTCCAAATTCTATCGTTAGAGTCTTGGCTTTATTTTAGAGAATTCTTCACATTAGTTTATTGTCCTTCGAGTGGGTGAAGTAGGTGATTCCAGGCGAGTGTGAAGTTTGCCGCACGAGCGCAGCGAGCTCGGCAATCACTCGAGTCGAATTGCCGTCTCCCACAAAGCGCACATAACATTTTTTCGAACCCTCGCGTTGAAAATGCGGCTGAGGTCGTCTCGAGGCGCATTTACATTGCGGGTGTTGGACAAAATACTTTCATAAATTCTGCCATATATGCAGAAGTTATGAAAAATATCGTATTCGCCTGGGGGTGAAAGCTTTTCAGACCGACACTGCACAAAAACACAACTCGAAAAAAGTCCTCTTCTTCTCGGTGCATAATATACTATTTCATAACGCATGCATGAGTTTAGCTCTTTTCGATGCCTAGAGGGGCTAAAGTAGTAGTTTTAAAGTATGGTGACGTCAGAGGAAGCTAAAGTGTGACGTCCGAGGTGAATAATGACCTGTGCTCACATTTTGAGCTCCCAAAAAAGTAATCGTCATCGGCAGGGTAGAAGTTATTGCTAGAAGTAAAGATATATAACAAATAAAGCTAAATTTGCGGTACATAATTCTATAATTGCATCCACTGGGCTGTAGGGCAGCGAAAACTGGATCCACCAAAAAAAGAATAAGATTAAAATTAACGGGGTTGGCATGCAATACCTGCGTAATGTGTGCGGTAAAACGCTAATGGACAAAGTCAGTAATGAGAGAATCTTTAAAGAATGTGTTGTAGAGGAGTCATTTTTCTACAAGTGTGAAAAAAACTCGTTAAGATGGTTTTGGCGTGTTCAGGTGAGGTTAATGGTAGCGTACCCAGCGGCAGGCCGAGGAACCTAGTGGACACGAAATTTAAGAACGTAATTAATTTCCCTAACAACGTAAGTCAAAAGAAGTTATTTGAACGTTTAAAAAACGGTCCTAAGTCCGACCCAATAATGTTTTGAAAACGTTACATGCTCAAAATACGGCTTTAAAATGTATCTGGAACATTTCATGTTTAAGGAACGTTATTTGGGCCGACTTAGGACGTTTTTGAGCCGCTCTAATGATGTTCTTGGACGTTTGTGTCCACTGGGAAAGAACTGTGGTTGGAATGTGTGAATGAGACCCAAATTCCAAAGGATGTAAGAAGTCATAGAAACACAAGACCTTGCATGAGGAAATGCATGAACGTAAAGGAAGCTAAAGAGACAGGCCAGGACAGAAAAGTATGGTGACAAATTGTTTATAAGAAATGCATGATGAAGAGTGTCAGTAGAGTGATTGACGCCTGAAATAAAATATATTGGATAGTAATGGGTGCGAGTGGAGGGCTTTCCATAATGACTTTGTGAAACTTTGCACCTGGGGTGCTTGCCAGAAAGATTGATCAGACATCTGGATCCGAGCAGTATTGCGGAACGAACATGTTATTTAAAGAAATAACATAGGACCCCCTCGTACAATTGCCTTACACACTTTTCTCAATCATCGTATTGAATTAACTTAGAACATCCTAATCTCATCATTCACTTGACTTGGTCCGTGGCGTGGCTATAGTTGAAAACTGGATTCACCCGAGTAAAAGTTTGATAAGAATAATAATAATAATCAAGAATCCTTAAAAAAGTTAAAAATGTGTTGATGAGTTCGACGATTCACGGAAAAGTGCAAGGAACTGAGCCTAAAGCCGCATATGGTTGTATGTACCCACATAGAACGACGCTCGTTCCTCGTGGGTCGTGGGAGAATCGCTCATTGTCAGTCGAGCTTTGGCCGCCGAAGTGGAAGGAATAGGTTTGTGTGGAGTGTTGTTTTTTTGCTAAATAAAAGGGCACGATGATCTTACCATAGAAACCGGTTTGTGACACAAGTTATCGTAATTTCACAGACGTCATACACTAAACGTCACATCCACGAGCCAAATGCGAAACCATCGATGTTACTTCAGTCAAGTGATCGTTCTGTGAAAAAAATAATGTTGCGCGAAAGGTTTCGCGAAATTGCTAGATAACGGTGGTGCAGCCTCTTCAAAGTTCTTACTTTTTTTTGCTTAAAGTTCCCAAAATGAAAGATTCAACGATAATCACCTACGCGGATGTTTACCTCGAAGAGATCCCTAGCACTTCTGAAAGGTAGGTGTCAATTCCATTATTATACTCTTTAATTTTGTTTTCATCGGTACCGAAAATCCATCTGACAGCTCTTGATTACTTCACGTTATATACTTGATAATTAGTGTGGTCCAAACAAGATTTTTTTAAGTGAAAAAGCTTTTCCATTTTTTCAAAATATAAGTCAAATAATTTAAGTTGAAAACTTCGCAAAATGATCTTCATCTTTAAATGATTTTCTTTTGTTAGTTGAAAAAAATTATTAAAATTAGCACCATTATTTAGAACATATATGTATTAGAATTCTAAGAAAAGTTAAAATTAATTTTTTGTTTTAGATTTTGACGTATATAGGTAATTGAAAATTATTGCTTTTTTGCAATAGTTAGAGATTTCTATTTAGCATAATTTTTTGCAAAATAATGTTGGAAACAGACCATTTGCCTTGGTTCATCATGTACTAATGATATGATTTAATTTGAGTGATATTTTTCACCCCTTACAGTTTGCAACAAATTTGTCCAATTTTCTCAACTATATATTCTAGTTATTATAGTTGATTAAAAACCAGAGTACGATGATTTTTGTGTTTAAGATCATTTATTTCGTTTCTTTAGTATGAAATATATTAAATATTTGAAAAAATGTTCATATTACTAAATACTTTTTGAAACTATGATGAAGAAATCATTACGGTCTCATTTGTAATTATCATTAATAGCCTTAGAATTGCCCCACGGTATTTTTACTGCAGTCTTCCTTTCTTTTGCAGTCTTCCTTTCTTTTGCGGTCTACACATGATAGTAAAGACGGCGCGGTAAATATGAAAATAAAAAATATTTTCGACCATTAATTTAGCGTGCTTCGTAAATAAGTAAATCATTTTAAACATATAAGAATCATATGAATTTGGTTACAAATCACTTTTTCTCGTTTATTCCCACAGTTATTCATTTTACGATGAAATGTGATCAAAGGTTGTAGATGCGAAAGTGGATAATAGTTTTTAATTCATACATTTTTAGATGCGATAAGCTAATTTCAAGAAAAACTGCTTTTGGGGATAGGAAAAGCATTTTTTTAAATGTATAATGGTGATAATATTTAAGGGTTGCAATACAGAACTACATAATGAACATTTATGCCGAAAATGGGCTTTTTACCTCTAAAATTTAAAATAAAATAAAATATATGAAACGGAAGACAATGACCAAATGCATGAGACACTCCTTAATTTTCTAAATAATTTAATGATTAATAATAATTTCATTATTTTATTAATTAGTTCCTAAAAATAAAAATTAATTTTCAAATAAACTTATAGTGAAAAAAACAATTTTTCACGACGATATTAACAAAATACGATTAGTACCATGCATTTTGTCGATTGTTTTCCCTAAAGTTTTCCTCCTCAACACTCGACGAAGTAAAGTTAGCTGCTGAGAAAGTTAAAATACCCAATACAAAGATTTTTATTTACCTAACCTTTTACATTTTTTTAAAACTTTTTTCTTGACATGTTTCTCTTCCGAGCAGTTTTTAAATACATTTAAGTAATAAAATACTTTTTCAAAGTATAATCCCTTAAGGCGCTTCAAACGGTAGAAACTTTCCGCTCCTGCCCCTCGCCCCAACTATACTACCGTGTTTCTGTATAACTCGAGCGCGACATTCAAGCGAGAAAATCCACTCCATTTTCAATTACAAAAAATAACAACAGAAAGGACATTTTGGTTAAAAAGCGAGCTGAATTGACCGGTATAATTGCCTTTAGATTATGCGCTTAAAATATGCGTTCAGCAACTTAACCGTTTAGATTTCGTTTGCCCCTAGCGAATTTGACAACCGTTGGAGCGCCTTACGGGCATGTGACACTCTTAAATACATATATTACCGATTTAAGTTTTTCAGGTTAGGGAATTATCTAATTTCTTTGAACTTAAGAACTCTTTTTGTAAATAAAATATCGGACTGAAACTTTGGAAAATGTATTAGAAGACCATAAACTACGTTTATGTACTTCATTTGAGTAGGAATTTCGCTAAAAATTATTTTAAAAGAGACTAAAACTGGGATCATTTTTTGATATATTTTCTTTGTACCTTGACATTTTTTGAACCTAAGAATTTGTATTATACGTCAAATATGGTTCTTAAACTTCGAGAATGCAAGAGCCGAAAGTAAATTACATTTATGCACGTTTTAACAGATAACTTTTTGCATTAAAACTTGTTTATTCTTATTAAGCCCCCCCCCCCCTCCTCTCATACATCGGGAGCATTCGATATAGCGACTAAAAAACTATTCTTAAATGATTTACTCGGAATTGGTTCCCTTTTTCTGATCGAAATTTTCTGTTTAAAGTGATAATTGCACTTGTTATCGTGATCCGTAACCGAGTCTGTTCTAATTTTAGGTTCTTGTCACTTTGAAATTGTAAACTTACACATTCTGTCCCTGGAAAATGAGTAATTCTTTTTAATTATACTGTTTTGGCCTCAATTCAAGAACATCTAAGCTTGTGAGTAAACTTTGGTTTTATCTTTAAATGGCAGTTTTATTATTATGAAATTTACATAAAACTTGAACTTTAGAACTTAAATGTATAATTAATCAAGTCTTACACATTATTTGCGACCTACATTCGGTGAAAAATTTTAATTTTTTGTAAAAATATCAAGAAGTTACGATTTTTTGGGCTAATTTTCTTTGAGTTTGCAAATTTTTGGAAATTGAATAATTTTGTTAGAACATCAGGAACGGACGAAAATTAAAAGAAAACTAAAAGCAATAATTTAAAGTTGCCTAATATAAAAAAACAAAAACTGAAATAAAAAATCTGTTCCAATTTTTTATATAACTCTAATTAAGACAAGTCCTAAATGGTGATTTGAATAATTTTTTTACTACGAATAAAAAAAACATTAATTTAAAAATCACGATCATAATCATTTTTCGACTTTTTGTAGTTTTTAACTTAAAATTCATTATTTGTTTTGTTTTTAAATCGGAAAGCGTTTTGGACCACCCTATTGATAATCGTAGTACGGAATTTCTAATTTTCATAACTTTTTAGATGTTGAGAAATTTAACTTTTTCTCTCATATTAAGGGAGTAGCCTCGGTAATAGAATTACAAATGAGAACCTTTTGATATTTCGATGACAGTTGTATTAAAATGCACTGAAGCTCTGGTTAAAAATTTCAAACCTTTCAGACCTTCATAGTCGAGAAATCAATTATTGAAATTAACGTGCGGTCTTATGAAAAGTCGTACTTTTTGTAGTATATAAGAAGATGGGCAAATGAAAAAATTCTTAAATAATTCTGATATATATAGAATGTTATCCGAAATCCATGTCTGCGTCGAATAGTATCTTTCAGAGCCTATAAGAATAGAAAAATAATTATTTATACCGTAAATGTGGGACTGACATCAGTGAACTGAAGGTGTGGCAACTTCGCACCCCTTCCACGTGCTCTAGTTTATGCGCGAATTTTGAATAACACGCGTGCTTACACACGACGTTGCCAAACTAACGACTTTGACCGTGTGAGTCAATAACAAAACGAAGCGTTCTCTCAAATGACTTGCTACGTACCGAAGGTACTTCCTTAAATGAGAGGTATAATCTAAGAGGACTTGTAAACAGGAGGAGATTATGAAGGACGGATTTTATGTACACAGAAAAAATAGCATTGAATTAAGAAAATATTGGTATGAATACGGATGATGCTAAGGATGGTTTCTTGAGACAAGAAAATAATTTATCGCCCGCATTCATAACAATATTTTATTAATTTAACTCTAGCGACAGAAAAAGCCTAACTTTGACAATTTGTTTTGGGATTATGAAAAAATCAAGGATTTCTTTTCATAGGATTTAGTTAACACATATTGAAGTATGATAAAAAAAAATATTATAATTTTGATACAAAATAGCGGCGACAGAGCCCATCTTGAAAATCATCTTTTTTTTAAACGCCTTCACGGGAGGACGGTTTTCTCGTAAAGTATAAGATCTGGAACGAAAAACCAAAAAAAAATAATGATCTATATACTATTGGCTATGGAACTACGTAGGGATTTTTAAATCAAGTTTTGGAGAAATGAATCGAGTTTTTGCCAAAAAAATAAGCAATAAATTGTTTATAAAAAAGGTGTAAAATAAATCAAAAATTTTCATACTAAATTATCATGAAGAACTCTTTAAAGATTAAAATATTATCGGTGATTAAAACCCACATCATTATAAACACTATTCTTGTAGCCTTCATTAATATTTCTGGAAATATTTAATTCAACTCACGGAAAAAAGTACGCTGTAACATATACTCGGAAAAGTGTTGAAATATTATTCTGTGGCGCAGTAACGGAGCCTTTCGTGCACCACATAGTAAATCTTACAATTTGGGAGAAATTAGTGAACCTCCCTGCGTCAAAGTGCAAGATTTATGCTGTGAAATTTTAAATCCGTATCCAAATCGAATGGGTATGAATGATAATTTCACAATGTCACCCAATAATTTCTACTTTGTAGCGAACGCTAGATACAGCTCGCATTGTACACTGCGTTTCTCGAAAGAGTAGAGTTTGCACTTTCGCTTAGTAACCCTTGCTCCCTCTGGGAGCAAAAATTATAGTTTCGCATTAGAAATCTTGCGTTAACAAGCAAAAGCCACAGTTTTGTCCTGCGAGGCAGTTACATGACAAAGTTCACGCAGTTGACACACGAGAAACGTATTCTTCACTTATATAACGCACACAAACCTAAATCTATAACCTAACCTAACACTGCTACATATAAAGCAATTCCCTAACGCATAATATCGCACTCTGGGTATATCAGTCGAAATGGTCCTTATATACTAACCAGAAAAATTCTCATCGCTTGTGAGAAACAACCGGTGCCGGGCCAAAAATTGGCGGTGCCCCAAGTGATATTTAATTTTCTTACTTCATCGTTGAAGTTTTTTGACATGTTTCATTTAAATGTTATATTATAACTATCTTATTTAATTATTTTTAATGATAAGAATATTTAATTTAATGTGACTTTACTTTGAATTTATTACTTTATATTCGCGTCTATTTACTTTTTGTGAGTTTTATAAGTGCTGGAAGATTAATAATATAAGTAAGATAAATATCTTTCTATAAGATAAATTGAAACATAAATATAAACATGAATTGTAATTGGAGACTAAAAATCCATTTTGTTAGTTATAAAAGAAGATATTGTATTCATTTTAGTCTCTTTCCTACTCTTAATGTTTAAAACTAAAAAAGTCAAATATTTTTTTAAATATTAAACTATTTGGCAGAAAATAACCTATCCCATTAAAAAATCATATTTTTTGTTGAAAATGAACTCTTTCGTTAAAAAATTATATATCTGGGTTACAAATTTAGCAGTTCTGTAGATGATTAATCTTATTGGCTTCAAAATTCAACAATTTTGTTGGAAATTAATGCATTTCCTTGAAAATTCGTCTTTTTTGGCAGAACAGTAATCTTTTTCGTAGAAAATTTATTTTTTTGGTTGAAAGTTTAACCATTTGGTTATAGGCTGAACTAATTTGTTAAAAATTATTTTTTTTTTAGATTAACCTCTTTGTTTGAAAATGTATCTCTTTTTTTGAAAATTCGCTTTTATTTCCTTAAATTGGAGCCTAAAATATCCATTTTGTTAGTTACAAAATAAGCCATTACACTTATTTTTATTACACGTTTTAGGAATTTAATCAGCTTGTATTGTAAGTTATTTTTTATAGGATTTCCGATGATTAAATTGCTCTTATTAAATACAACTTTTGTAATATTGCTTTAAGATAAGACTACACAATATGCTTGTGGTTTTACTTTAAAGTTGTCATCCTAAAAATTATCCATTTTTCTCCATTCATGATATTCTTTAATTTTCAATTTTTCTAAAATTTATAAAAATGCAACAAACAAAAAATTTTATTTTAAACTTTCTGAAATTGTAATTTTCAGTTGAATGTTAAAAAAAGCTTGTTAAGAAATGATCTAATTTCGATAAGTTTTGTATGTTTTTACAAAGTTTTAAAATTTCTTATTTATTATTACCTATATCTGTTAAGAAATAAAATATTTTTAAATAAGATTCAAGGAATATTTTTTTTTTTCGTTCAAAAATATTGTCGTATGCATTTGATAGAAATCCATAGAAATTTTGCTCTGTAAACTTACTTCTTTTTTAATTTCTCAAAAATAAATTTATAACAATTTCTTTTTGCTTCCTATTAACTTTTTTTGCTCACTGTTAACTAGTTAGTGATTAGTGACAGATTAATTTGCCTTTCAATCAGTTTTTTTAAAATAATTTGAATTGAAAGAGATTGCAAATATTAATTTTGGAATTATATAATATTATTGGATTTTTAAAAATAATATTATAATATTTCGGGAGTATTAATCTGCTTTAGATATTATGCGTAAAGAAAAATAATTGGGATCCTTGTATATTATCTTATTAGCACTTGAGGTGTATTTATTAATCTCTGCCGTAATAATTCCTCGGTTCACACTGTACCTTCAACACTCTCAGCACTTGACACAGTACGAAAAAGGAGATGTTACAATTTCAAACTGCGAAATCGGTGCGGGGTAAAGCCATATATTGGTATACTGGATTACTATTTCAAACTGAACCATCTACTTTGTATCGCACCAACCCATCGCAGTATGAAAGGGATAGCTTACAAGTTGTAAACTGTATAATTCACCATTTTTAATTCACAATGGAAAAACGTAACGTCTACCAGCTTGTGAGTGAAACCTTACAATGTGGAGCAGTAATTTAAACAGCGTATACCAATGCTATTCCACTCTACAATGTCAAACTGTAATAGGTGCTTTATGTATTCATTCAGTGACATCTTTACTGTTTTTTTGAAAAATGTCGTATTTAATTGACCCAATTATTCAATTTTATTTTGAAAATTTGTTTATATTGGCATTCGGGTCATAAGGATATTTGTAATTAAAAGTCGTGCATTATGTATATATAAGTTAAAACAACGACCCGAATGCCAATATAAACAAATTTTCAAAATAAAAAAGCTTTATGTATTGCTACAAATGGTATTTCTACTACTATACTTTTAGATTACTGGTTCACACTGCATTCAATACTGTGAAAAGTGCTCATTTCACAGTGGGTACGCTTTAAACCTCAGCTTTACTGTTGGAAATTGTACATCTTACATTGTACTGTTTTCCGTGTTTTATGTGACTTTCACGGAATTTCTAAAAAAAAATCCTTGGAAACATTTTTACTTGTGATCTAAATGAATGCTAAAATGAAACCGGTAATTTCTTCCTCGTCTGTCATAAATTCATTCAAATCTTTGTCATTGACAAACTGGAACTCTGTTTTTTCCAAAGCATTGCGCGACTCCTTTTTCAGTCTGACCTCCAAATACAGAGATTTTACTGAGAATTTACGTATAGAAAATAATGTTTTAAAGTAAGTGAATCCACTAGTCCGTGAAAATGTGTGGACCTTGGAGAATTAGAGGCTTACAAATTTTCGAGACTTAGTTGCCAAACGAAGTGCACTCGTGCGTTTCGGAATCTGCAAATCGCAAACTTAATCGCAACGCTTTGAACTTTGATTACACGTGTGTCGAATGAAATTGCAGAAATAATTTTCTTTTTAAGAAAAAAACTCATGAATGTAATAAAAAATTTATGTACTACAGATAAGTTTTCTCAAATAACTTTTTTTTTGAAATTATCGAATTGGCATTTTATCTCCCCTAAACAAATGTTCTCTACCATAATGCAACATTTTAGGTGCGAAGCACTTTATCGACATTGGAAGACGATCCGCGAGCTGACTAGGCTTTTTTTTAGTGACAAAATGAATTCGAAGGCGAAAACGTGAAGAATGGCAGGGCTTCGTATTTCGCAAAAAAAATCAAAGTGAAACCTGATCGTGAATGTAAAATAAAAAAGGCAAGATGCACAACGGGAAACTTCCGACAAAAAGTCATCGTGGTTTCACAGTCAACTTCCTACATATAGCAACAAAGGTGAAGAGTGAGTGCTCAGTAGTTTCGAATAACATCCAAGGGAAACATTTCAAAACGAATTTGTATATAAACTTTAAAACTGTTCAAAGATAGTATAAAATTCTCTTTGAATAATCTTGTTAAGTTGCTTATTGAAGCATTTAAAAGTACGAGATGAGCATCATAAAAGTAAGAAGTAAGGAATATGTGGTAGGTCCACCGATACCGATATTGTGAGTCGATAGGTACAAATTTCTCGCAGTAATGAGTGGATTAAAACTCTAGAATTATGATGTCGATTTCGCAATTTCCATTGTTCTTCAAAAGCAGGCAAATATGCATTCGAGAGGAGATTCCAATATACTTTAAGAGTTTAAGAGCCCGCCTTCGTAATTTGTAAGGCAATACTTCTGTGAGAAGACGTCGGCATGAGAGTTTGATTTTTTCCTTTGTTCGTGAGTGGGAACCGGTTTTATATATCTACCACGATTTACGTGCACTGATCAAAAAAGGACAGTACTTTCGGCGCGGGGGCGTCTCATTTTGGAAACTAGCAAATTTGGCTCCCATCGAGAGAGATAAAAAGGGATCTTCTTCTAAGAAATTGCTAGGGAAAATGTAAAACCAGACACTTGTTCCACAGTGCAATATTTGAAAAGGGGTTTCTTGTCGAGCATCTGTGACACATATGAAGCGCATTTTCTAGTATTCACGAAATATGATCAAAGGAATTCCTAGAAACTGAAAGAGCTGCATCTGTTTGAACTACGAGAAATTCCATTCATATCTTATATTACCAATATCTTGAAGTTAGAAGTCAATTCAGGATAAGAAATTGGAGAATTTCGGAACTTCTTATTTAAAGGATAAATTTTTACTTGCAGTCATTTAAAACTCGTTACCTTTATTGGAAAATGTAATAGTTAAAAAAGTGACCCGTTTCTCATTAATTTGCAATGCAACAATGGAGTCATTAAACGAGCTTCACATGCTTTGCGCGTAAGTGGTCACTTCTAGTGCGCCACATACGCACTCATATAACTACTCTATTTAAATCAGGAAATTCCTGTACTGATTGAAACCCCCCGACGCCTATATTTCTTGACACAAAAATAATTTGTTTTGAAGACCCATTAAAAATTAGAGAACAGATTACTATTTTTTGAAAAATATGAACATTTTTTTGAAATATATTTTTCAATTTCTGTTTTTGATCCTTCTCCATGAAAAATGTGCCAGAAAGTGAACTGTCGTCTGCTTATGAGAGCGGAAACAAAGTGAGTCGACCCACACAACATTCGTAGATAGCAGCAAGAGCAAGAGTGATTCTTTGTACTTTACAAATTAACACTCACAAACGTAAAATAGAATTTAGTCGCGATTTGCTAAAATCCATGCAATAGTCAATGATCTTTACTGGAAAGTCACACATCAACTTAGAAAATCAATTGATTTTATAAAGTACTTGTATGGCTATATAGATGTGCAATAAAACTCTATTAAAATATAAAAAAAATAGAATATTTTATTTTAAAGATGGGAAAAAGGCAATGAAAATATCTTATCTTAACCTTGAAGGATAACAGAATTGTAATTTTATATTATCACGAGTATGAAAATAGATACTATTGACTATAAATGCACCAATTGCACCATAGACGTCCCACGATCTGATACCTGTTTTTATAACGGAGAATCAAGTTTTCCATGATAAGGGGTTTTTCATTCTGAAGATAAGATGAACAAGGAAATGTAAATTTGACGGTAATATTAAAATAAATTAAAATAGATGTTTCCTGATAGATGATTTGAATGAAAACATATTTGAAAGAAATGTATTTATTTTATACTTTAGCCGTTGGCATGATAAGACCATTACATCAACTCCGACAAATTAAAGCTGTACTTCCTGTCCTTTAAATTACAAATGTTAGTCGACTGTACTCTGGAGTCCATTCTCTATTATTTCATCTCTCAGTGCATCATTGAAATCAACCCATGAATCATGTTACACGTAGTTCGTTAACCTTCACCTTCATATTTTTATTTTCACAGCGTAATATATAAAAGGATTTACCTGCTTTGTTATATTACGTAAATTTTGACGCCTCCCTTTTAATTACGTAATTTTTAACGAATAAATTGTTTTGGTGAATTTATTTAGGGGTCATCCAAAAATAACGTAAGATGGAGGGGGGGGGGGGGTCACTGTTTCTTATAAATTAACAAAGTAGTTCAACCTTCAACCAAGTAGTTGAATTTTCAACCAAAAAAGATCAATTCTAAACAGAAAATGTACTAGTTGATATTTTTAGAAATAAAAGATTTTCATTTTAAATCAGAAATAGTTCAATTTATTAAACCAGAAAATCCGAATTTTCAACAAAATAGTTGAATCCTCAAACGATGAAGATTTAAATTTTCAACTGGAGTCAAATATTTTACCAAGAACGCTCAAATTTCGAACAAAAGATGAATAAAACGAAAATGAAAAGTCGCGTCAAGAATTGGTTCAAATAAATTTTGTAGGGCTTTTTGAAATCTGTAATTCTTTGCTGAAATTTTTTTCCGTATTTCACGCCATTAGGTTCAAAACTTGCATTTTCGATTTTCTACATAGTACTTTCAAAAATTAAACCAAAATGACAAGTCCCATTGAAAATCATTCTCCCCATTCTCCAATCATTTCTCCTTAAGACTTTTGTTCGTGTTTCTGTTTCTCTCTCTTTTTTTGTCACGTCTGATTGAGCACCGCACATCCAGATCGGACTGTACTTTCTTAATGATTGAAAAACTTGTCTATCAATTTTTTTTTGTAACTTTTGTCGTTTTTCGAAAAATTTAATTTGTTTTTTATTTCAATGTTATTTTTCACGATTAAAATAAAAACGACGCGTCCTATCAATCTTTTTTAGGAGCATGATTTGTTTTTTTACCGTTTTTCTTATCTTGCATATATTTACCAGAAAGTGGAATTTTTAAGTTGTCTTTACTTTTTGTGTGGTGAAAATTTGAATTTTCGATTTTTGAACAAAATTCAAAAAGTTCTTACATTTCAGAAATTTTGAAAATGCTTAAATTTTTTGAATTTCCATTAAAAATGGCTGCTTAACGTAATCGTTATTTCTTTTAGGGCCGAAAAAATGTCTGCCCTAGCTCGATTTGATACATTAATTTTTTCGAGCGTTATCGTTTTAGGGGCGGACGCACGGACAGACAGGCAGCCAGACGCCATCGCAAAAACTTGATTTTCGGCTTCACGGGTCTCAAAACGTAGAAGTCCATTGAAAAACTGACGTGTGAAATTTCTGATAATTTTAATACTTTCTCAATCATAAATGTTGATAATATAAAAACGATAAATAAGAGGGCAAAGAGCTTTAAGATTCCCTTTAATCAAATATCTTCTATGAAGACACTGCGTACTTTTTTAGTAATTTAATAAGAATCTAATATTATTATAGACTTAAGAATAATAGTTTAAATAAACATAATGTTCATTTTTAATACTTTTCAAATATTAGGTTAAAAAACTGAAAATATTACTTAAAGAATAAAATTGTAATTTTCAATTGAACAGTTTTTGCTTTCGGACTGCACAATATGTTTGTGTTGAACTACGTAACATTTTAGGCCCTGAAAAAATTGAAAAATTTTACGTTTGTCAAACTAAATACTTATTTTATTAAAATATTGTATTCTCTAAAACGAATTTCATTTAGGGTACACGTTTAATAAATTAATATAAAACATATTATACAGACATGTTCGTTCCCTACGTTTTTAAAATATTAAGGAGATTTGGAGGGGGGGGGGGTCTCCCTTATGGCACAACTCGTCACGAAATCTGCCCCTCCTAAGAAGTGTTACCTAGTTTTTGAACGACCCGTCATCAGAAATATAATTTAAGAAAAAGTTAAAAATGATTAATATTATAATTAATACAAATACGAAAGTTTATGATTTAGAAATATATGTAGCTTTAAATTTTAAAAAATGTTGGTTAGGCTTACAATCTTCCGACCCCTTTTTTATATTACAATGAAATTGGTTTTGAAAATTAGGTACACTTAGTTGGTGAGTTGCAACATTTTAAATTATATTTGACGACTTTTTGAAAAGTGAAAAGTTCAATTAAGACAAGGTTTAGGACAACAACAATTAGTGAAGCAAAACAAAAAAAATGATCATTCACTTATTCAGCGTGCCCTAATTTAAATCAAATGAAATAACCTAAAACAATAAACACTCCAATATAAATTAGTCCTTTATAAACTTGTTTGTACTAGAAGAAAATTCCGAACAATTAAAGGGGTTAACTAAATAAGTAGCGAAACTAAAACGAGGTTAAAATGTACAATAGATTCCAAGCTTCAGAGAGCGGCAATATACGGTTAATTTAAGGTTTGTCGTTTGTTGAAAATATATATCGCTTGTGGGAGTTATTACCGCCTGTCAGAAATTACCGACACTTTAAAATCCGCTATTTCGGAAGGTGTGATTATCTGTCCCGATCTCAGAGAAAAGACCTGAAAGTACTACTTTTGTCGTGAATCGTTCGGCGGCGGGTTAAATGAAGTTTCGAAAACGGAGAGGGCGCAGGTCAACCTGCCCACAGGCTGCCTTCATAAACTGGCAACTGGGTGCCCTTGACCTTGACAGAACGCATGTAGCTTGTAGCTATCCTGCATCCTTTCGCTTGAAAGCTGGATGGCTCTTGTCGCGAAGAATTTTATTTCAAAGTTGCGCACGGAAGCAAAGCAACACGCGTGTTACGCTCAGAGTATTGCACACGCGCTGCGCGAGATAATTCTTTATCTTAATTGAGGGGTAGCAGCACTCATTTAAGGTTTCAACCGTTTTTTTTTTAAACAGATTGAAAATTGTTTTTTTTTCAAGACAGGTTTTTCTTAATCAAAAGTTTATGAATGTAATGTGCTGAGGTTTATAACGCTAAAATGATTAATACTCATTTATTTTTAATTTTGTATACCGTCATTTGTCACAGGGCATCTAAATGTTCAAAACAGTTCGAGACCCTAGAATCACAGAACACATACCTGTAGAAATTCGATTTTCGATTTTTGGTCATCTATCCTACACAATTTGTTCGTTTTCCGGAATAAGAAAATTCCTATTTTTTTCATATCCGTCAATATTAACCCATGCATCTGGTTTTTTTTAAATTAACCTAATGATTCCATTGGAAAAGATCGGTTTTCGAAAAAATGAGAAAAAGAAGTAATTGTTATTAACTGTTTGTAAATTAAAGTTTAGTCACCCATTAACAAATGTTCAAGGAGTAATTTTCACGTAATTTCTACGGAATATTTTTATTTGATAAATGATAAGTTTCCAAGTATTTTACAACCAATGTTAAATTGTGTAAACAATTATTATTTTTTTTCCTGTAAATCGTGAAAGGATATCCTTTTCTCGAATGAATGACGCAATTTACGTATGTTAAGAGTAACATATTTTTTAAGGATATCTGACAGTTGTTCCAACCATTTTAATTTTTCAAAACAATATTTTTCCTCTATAAATCTTAAAAAATTACTACTTTTTGGCACTAATAACGCAGTTCATGAATGTTAAGATTGATATTTGTTGTAAAGGACGTTTGAAATAATTTAAATAATTAATAATCATTCACTTGCGCCTTTTCAAATGAAAGGTGGAGAAAATTCGGATTTTTTTTTTACTTACACTATGCGACTTATTATTCCATTTTTTTAAATCTCATAACGTATACTCTAATTTTGTAAACAATACTATTTTCTTCAACATTTTTATCAGCCACTTTATGGATATTTATTTTTTCAGATCGATTTCGTTTAGGTAAAAAAATATTGATGAATAACCCACGTAGTGTAAGCCATAAGGGATTCAAAATAACTAGAATTTTCTCAATCTTTTCTATGAAAAGAAGCAAGAGATTTTAATTCGTTAAATAATTGTAAACTATCTTTCACAAAAAATGTAGCTCTTAACATTAATTAATGGCGTTATTAATTCTATAGGATAATAAATTTTCACGATTTATAGGGAAAAAATGATTTAAGCCATTGAGAATGTTTGAGTGATTATAAATTCTATTTTGTTAAAGCTCCTTCGCCTTTAACGAACACATTGTCATCACGTATATTGTGCTTCGCACTCGAGTTTATCCCTGAAATTGTGTATCATTCTCATAAATGCACAATATTAAAATTCATAACAAGCATTAGTATCAAAACAGACGTAGTTTCATTTTCTCGTTTATAAATAAATGCGTATTCTTAAAAAAAATTTGTTATTAAACGTTTTATTGCAATTTTTGTCGTTTTTCCATAAACTAAATCTGACCATTTCCAATGTTATTTTTAGGATTTAAACTTTACACATACGTTCTACTGAGCAGCCTTACCGTTTATTAATTTCTAAATTATTTCCCTAACCTCAGTGACCCTATTGTTTCATCTCCGAATAATTGACTAAAAGAGTCTGTCAAAGCGTCTATGGCGGATACTCTAGTTACAACAACAGTCCCGTAAAACTTCGATTAATGAGAGGGGGGGGGGATTAGTTTGAAACGAGAGTCATTGCTGGTTAGTGTATGATGCTGAGGTCACCACCCTTCAGCAGCGTTGTGTTAGATGGGAGTTCATATGGTCTCATTTTCACATTCCCGGCCCTCCTTTAGGTGCGAAACCAAAAACTTATATATATTGAAAATGCATTTATACATTTGACAATCTTTGAAGTAATGTGAAATTGTTGAATGAAAAGAAGTAATTTTTGGATTTTCCATTATACCGTAGCCTGAAAAATGGGGGGAGGGGATTCTTTAGGGAAAATTTTCGTGTAGGTGGGGATTAGTAGTCGAACACGTGAAAATATATGTATATTATGTACATGTTTCGAGAAATTCGGGGGGGGGGGGGGGCCAAATCCTGTTGATCTCCCACGTGACTACGGCTTTGAACCTCGATATCTTGAACTTCGCCTCATCTGGTGCCCCAACCACTATAGTCGCCAACCACTTGACATTTGTTGAGATGGCGTGCAGATTCAAAAACCCCGCTACTACGGATTGTTGCGTATATGTCTACTGTGCATTTTCACTTGCCCTCCAAGTGACTTTGATAAACTGAACCACTCCTCCCAAAAAAGTGCATAGAATCGAGGGCCGACATCATGTCACCGACAATCGGATATCAACTGACTAAAAAGGAACCCTCAAAAAGAGTTCTAATGGGGGTCTCAGTTCAAGAAGATGCGAACTTTTACTTTAGCCGCAACATTACCGAAACCCCATATTTTTGCGTATATACATTAATATTTCATCATTTTGCAGTTGGAAGCTGTCTTGAACTTCCCACTGAGCTTAAACTTTTTTATTTGCATGATTGTGATCTGGCAACATGGTATTAGATAGTACCTTGTGGTTCTACAAATTTTTCTTCTGCACATTTTTTTGGATAAATTTTACCTGTTTATACCATCTATTTCACAATAAAATCAAAATTACGCGAAAATTGTATTAAAGTACCTTTTGGTGTTATAACTTATTTTGGCAACAAAAAATATTCCGCAAAAAAATACGCGCAAATTTTATTTTCATGGCGAAAACCATGAAGCTGTAGATCTTTTAAAAGCCTATATTTTATGTTAAATACATTCTTACCCTGCGAGTAATAGTTTTCGATAAAAACGACGATAAATATGAAAAATCACAGGAATGCAGCGCATTATGTAGTTTTCACCAACATTATTTATGTGACCAGTCACAGGGGTGCCTTCCCGCCCCTAAGAGACGTTGGAAAGGGGTGGGTGTTTTTTTTTGTAACTAATCACAGAGTTACACCACTACATATTGTGCTGCATTTCTGTAATTTTTCATAATTATCGTCGTTTTTCTCATAAACTATTACTCGCAAAATAAAAATATATTTATAACATAAGGTATATGTTTTAAAAGATCTACAACTTTTATTTGAAGCTTTTTCGTCAATTTTTATTATTTACTGAGATAAACACAAAAGACGATGATTTTTATGGGGTTTTTATGGTTTTCACCATGAAAGTATACGCAGTTTCAAATCAATCGAAGGTATGAACTATTCGGAACTGCACAAAAAAAACAGTGAGATAGCACGCTATAGTTGTAGCCCAAAGAAGAATTGTGAAAAATCTTTTGCATCTTGGTCAAAAACTGCGAATATGCCCCCCCCCTCCCATCTGCTCCAACCAGAGTTTGCCACCCCCTATACTCTTACGACCTGGCTGGGAGCCCATAGAACGTGTGTGAAAAATGTAGTGCCAATTTTCAAAAACTTGATTTTCATAAGCAGAAAGCAAAGAGAAAATTATAGCAGAAGAAGAGAAGAAAATACAAAACGACTTTGAGGGATGCAAGAAACTACTTTATAAAGCAATGAAGGGAATTAAAAGTACAGAATCTGTCAACGTGAGAAATGGCAAAGG
>JAAAKG020207467.1:0-22892 GCA_010014905.2 Druon quercuslanigerum | reverse complement strand
CTTTTTAATTTTTTTTAATACGCTTTCGTTAAATTTTGCTAAGTCGATTGAGGGGAATAGGGTTTGCACTTTTTCTTGTCCCGTTGGGGGATTTTTAGACGGAGGAAAAATCGTGTATTCATGGGAATACAAATTTTTTATTATTCTGAATGCAACGCTTGTCACCAGGTAGTCAGCAATCCTCTTTTTACAACAGTGATATTTATCACTTAGCTGCGTCTTTCGCCAATGTCAATATTTTTTACCAAATTACGTCACAATGCAGTGGTTGAAGAATAACTCGCACTTTGAAGAATACTTTAAAAATTATTGCCAACTACAACATTTGCTTTCTCATTCATTGTACTTCGCTAAAGTAAAACGGTATTTTAGGATTACTGCAAGATTTACTAATAGTTATTAATAACATTAAATCAAATTTAAATTTAAAATTAAGTAATTTTCAGTTGCTGAAAAATATACAACATTGGTCTTGACTTACGTAGTGGCAACGTGGATATTTTCATCAAGATTAATTTTTATTATTTAGGACTGAATTATTATTTCTGTTAAACTCGGTCAGATAATTCAAAAAATTATAAGGAAAAAAAGTGCTTTTATAAAATCAAAATTGATCCAAGAGGTCTAAGAATAAGAAAATGTAGAATATTTGTTTTAAACTTGCGCATGCGTAATAACCGTAATTACATATATTACCAAAACGGCAGGTCCATAGTTTTCCGTTCTTCAATAAAACTGCATTTATAAGATTATAATTACTTTTTACCGTGAAGCTTATGGAGTTTAACAATAACTTTGACGGAAGTTCTTTCGATTGTTATAAGTAGGTCGTCATAATCGTAAATCTTTTCGATGTTGGCTCATCATAACCAATGACGTGGAGATAGGTTAGGTTTTCCTCAGCTTGTGCTTGTGGCTCTCGTGGAAATATGCCACGCTGCATGATAATTAAAACTCTTATTTCGTGAGACAAACGCTCATGTAAATATGTTTGAAATAACAGATACGCAAAGTGAGTATTCTAAAATAGTGATGATAAATAAATAGTAGCAAGTTTTTGTTGAGTCCGAAACTGACAAAACTTTTCGGAGGCAGCTGAATAATGAAAATATGTTTCAGAAATCGGAGTCGGGCTGGCTGGCTTTGGGATATCTTTCCTCTTTCTCGGAGTATTACTGTTATTTGACAAAGGTCTTCTAGCAATTGGCAACGTAAGTTTATTATTTAACAGCTGGTAAATATTTAGTTAGGTTAGAAACGTATATTTTTATTTTGTACCAGCGATTATGTCGAGATTCTAAGAAGGCTTTAGAAATAAGTTGAATCAATTTTATTAGTATGAAGGTTTGATAAAAGCTCTTGTTTATAAGTTTGTAATATTTTGTGTTTGTTTAAAAATTATTAGTTTTTTATATAATTGCTGTCACTTGCTGTTCGTTTTTTTTTATTATCGACTAGTACTATATATTTTGTTTGACTTTGCAGGAAAAGTCTTCTTATTAATACAAATCATCTGAATTATAACAATATTTTTGAGAAAAGTTACCAAATCATTTCCTAAGCTGAACTTTTTTATATAATTCTAGATTGAATCTAAAGTGTTAATATTTAATCTTAAAAACATGAATCAATTTGATAAAAAAAATTTCTTTAGAAAATTCCGATGAATGAATTATTTAGACACATGGTTTACGTATAAACTGTCGCAATGTAAACGGTTGGGTGCAAGAATGGTATACTTGCATTTTCAGAAGTCACTTGTTTTTTATATTTAATAGCTACTATCCGAATTTCCACGTCCAGATTAAATAAAACAACTTCTGCGAGCTAAAATGTCTAAAAAGCACAATTCTTTCTCTGGTATCACATATGCATCACTTGTTTCTCTACTATTCTGCATTAGGTTATGTACAAAGAACAAATGAAAAATAATTGGCTGGAGCAAATCCACGTCAATTCGTCTGAAGAATTTTAGTTGTTGTTAGTAATTTTTATGAAAATTCTAGTATTCGTTCTTTTAGGTATGGACAGAAAACCCATGAAATAATGTTTCAAAAATTTTTTTAAGCTTTGTAGAAATTCAAAGTTAAAAATGTTAGTTCTTTTTTTTAACATTCATAACTTGGGCGCTATTAACGCTATTTTGGTGGTTTTTTATTCTAAGAAGACGCAGCTTTGAAGAAATATTGTTTGAAACAAAAATTCAAAAACTTCTCGGATTAAAAAAAAAAAAATAAACAGAATTTGTGGAAAAAAATTTATTTTTAGTTTTTATAGATAGTTTACAATGTGCTTTAAACCCCTGTGAATATCAAAATGGGATTTCGCTTAGCTTTCGAGAAATAATTAGGAATTTCGCAGTGGGATGGTTTACTTAGTGCCCGAGAGTGAAATCTGAAGTTCGTGCACGCGAGTATAATATGCATCTACTGTACGTCTATTGTTTACATGATTTTCCAAGTCATTTCCTTCGTTTGGGCGTACGTTTTTAATTAATATTTTATTATATTATTGTATTTATGATATATATATATATAATATTATTATATTTATTATATTATATATAATTAATATTTTGTGGAAAACTAAGGGAGATCCCATTTTGATATTTACAGGACTTCTTGATGATATTGTACGCTATCAATAAAAAAATAAAGAAAATAAAAAGTAGATTTTTTCAGAAATTCAGTTTAAAAACTTGTTTTAGAAAAATCCAAGAAGTTTTTGAAGTTTTTTCTTCAACAAATATTTTATCAAAACGGTTTAATATAGCGAATAATTTTTTAAAAATACATCTTAATATCATGATAATCACAAAAGTTTTGAAAGTTAAAAAAGGATCAAAAGGTTCAATTTTCAATATCCCCTACGTTCTTAGTTTAAAAATTTG
This sequence comes from Druon quercuslanigerum, assembly GCA_010014905.2. NCBI lineage: Eukaryota > Metazoa > Arthropoda > Insecta > Hymenoptera > Cynipidae > Druon > Druon quercuslanigerum. The sequence continues at coordinate 20,002 of JAAAKG020207467.1, read as the reverse complement.
TTTTTAAAAAATCGAAGAAGTTTTGAATTTTTTTGCAAAGAAATATTTCTTTAAACCTATGTCTTATTGTGAATAATATTTTGGATTTTTCAAAAATTATTTTAGTGTTTTTCCTTTAACACCTAAGAGAACGGATACTAAAATTTATACAAAAGTTACTAACAATAGCTGAAATTCTTTAGATGATTTGACATTAAATGGCTCACTTCTTAAAATATAAGAAAACCATTATCGCGCCTAACCGCTTAATTACACTATAAAACCAGATGTTTAAAATATAATTTAAAATCCTACAAATGATTAATTTTACTGTTTCCTTAAAAGTGAAATTGTTTAATGTTAATGTTTTCATAATTTTAAATAATTGTACGTTTTCAGAAATTACAGTTGAATTTTGAACTCATAAAAATTGTGTCTATGTTTATGACAGTATTTATCGAATTTTTGTGATTTCGAAACGCTTTAAGCAATCTGTTTTTTGCAGCTTCTGTTTATCTCGGGTCTGGGATGTGTTATTGGACCTAGGAGGACTTTAAGCTTTTTCTTCCAGAGACACAAATTAAAAGGAAGTGCTTCATTTTTAGGAGGCGTAATTATTGTTATATTGGGCTGGCCTCTGGTCGGCATGATCGTCGAAACCTATGGCTTCGTTATTTTGTTTAGGTATTCACCAAATTTTCTATTCCAGAAAATATTTTCAAAATCGTCTATTAATTTGAATAGCATTAAATGTGAACATTGTTTTTTATATGTCGTTCCATCACATGAGCATTTTATCTTAGGCAGTTTTTCAATTTAAAATTTTGAATTTGTCCTATTTATTCCAGAATTACAGCTTCAAAATCTTTCTTATTTCTTATTTCTTTAGTTTATTTGGTACTGTTTTAAATTAGAGTTTAAGGTTTTTAGAGAATGTTGTTTTTGTGATTATAATTCTCTTGTTGTCTCATTTACTCTCTTCATGATTTTTTTTCTGTTTGTAGTGGGTTCTTACCTGTGGCGATAAACTTTTTACGGAGAGTGCCAATCTTAGGAACATTTTTGAACATGCCAGGCATCAGTCGAATTATGGACATGCTTGCTGGAGATTCAAATAGGACAACAGTATGACCTTTTTAACTCGTAATTACCGCGTCATTCTTCAAGCGTTGTACATACCGACCACACTTCTGTGTTCATTCATCTCATATTTCCTTTATGATGATTCATTTCTCATATCTCATGATTTTCCTCTGCATCATTCCTTACTTTACGACATTTTCTATTAACAGATTAGATCAAGTGTGTACAATACATTCATGCTATTGCTACAATGTAATTACAGATGGATGTTTCCCTGCATTAGTTTTATATTATGTATAAAGTTATTAACTTATAACTAAGATTACACATGTACATTTATTTTTGTTGGTAGATAGTGATCAGGAAAGAATTGAATATGCATTTTATGATTTCCGTTATTTTTAATGTCTGATTTGTGAATAGTTTTTTGCGAATTTCAACTTTTTTAGGAGGGTAAATATTTCAAGTGAAACACGATGAAGATGGGGAGTGAAATCAATTCCGTGTAAAAGAAATACGTAAAGTAAGATATTTAAATAGAGAAATTATTTGTAAAATCTATTAATGTAAATTGTTAGTTTTTGCATTAAAAGACGATGTCGTTTATGATTAGAAGACATTATTACTTGTTCATTTTTACACAAAACAAGACAACACTACAAATCAAACTTATTTAAGAAATTGATTAAAAATAAATTCATGTTTTGGGAGAGGTGAATGAATTCAGTATTTATTTTCTTCGTTTCAGGGCTATTGAAAGTTGTTCAAGAATTTTATCATCGGATTTTAAAGGGCAGTAACATTCCCATCTCATAAAATATGATTTTTCTATTAATTATGGTTTATTTATTTTCATCCGTCTAATAGTCTTTAAAAGTTGTTCCTTGGTCCACTCAATGTCTTTTGATAAGATAAAATATACGATTTGTGATGATTATTGAAGGAATAATCACAAATATTTGAAAGTATATTTTTTAAGCAATTATAAACTTTAAAACAATAAAATTGAGCAACAATATTGCACAATAAGGCTCTTCATAAAACTGGTTATAAACACAAATACACCAGGAAATCAATTTGTACAAAATAATTGCACAAAAAGAGTTCAATTAAGAGTAATATGTTTTCAAATAACATTGTAAAGCGACTCATTAGAGACCGATATATGACCGTTCTCAAAAGTTTGATTCTTGGTCAAGAAAAAAATGCAAAATATTTTTGTTGACTTTAGATAAATTGTATAGTGGTTCTTATTTATACTTGTTGAAAAAATTTTATCGAATTTCGTTGGTCTCACTGACCAGTTTTGTTCGAATAAACACACAAAATCTCCAAATTTGACTCATAAGACTCACTTAGAATCATTGACCATCAAAATTTATGATCGATTCTTATTTTCTGACGAATTCTAAATAACATACTTAAAAACGGAATTTTTTGGTAAAGATTCATAACCTTTATATATTAGATTTACATAAAACTGAATATTCCCCATGTTAAATCATGGGAAACTTCATGGTCTTTGCGCGACCCCTAAATATTCAGCAATTTCGCTTAAATTTTGTTTACCAAAGATATTCGAAAAGTAAAAAATAAGGGTCACCCTGGTGTTACAGTAAAACAAACACTGTTAATTAAATTCAGTAGAAATTTAAGGTCTAGTAAAATTAAAAAAAGGTTTATGTGAAAAAAATTCCCATGCTCCACCCAAAATCTGATTTTATAGTAAAAACATATGATAAATTTCTCATAGTAGTTTTTCTAAACCTGCAATGTCTCGTGAAGAGTATATTGAGTGTTTTTTTTGTAACATAGTATTGTTTCACATTATATTTATTACCACATAATTTATTATTTATAATATGTAATGGCGGGAAACAATAATTTACAAGTAATTTAACTCAATTGTTTGAATTACTCCCAAACCAAAATTAATATGACTTACTTTCAATTTCCTTCAAACTAGAAAGTTTTTATTTTTTAGGTCCAATGTTTTTTCAATTTTAAGTTCTATAATAATCGTCACCTATACATTTAATTGTTTCAGCATAAATCCACTGACTTTTGTCTGAAACTTTTTGCGGTCGTTTTTTTTTTTTTATTTAACTGAGATTTACATTGATAATTTTAAGTTAAGCTATCCGAACTCTAAGATACGTGTGATCCCTGAAGTTCATGCGATTTTTTTCAACAGTGAAGACTTTTGCGAAGAAAAAACGTATGGATTAGGATTTTCTATTGGACAAACTGTTTGACATAAGTAATCTACGAACGATATTTATACTTCCACAAAAAGACAAGTGTTCAGTTTACAATATTCTTTCGCTATACCTTTTCACTTGCTTTTTGAATAGGAATTAAACGCAGAAATTGAATAATGTTATTTATGAAAAAATGACCCCACCGATTTTTTTGAGTACAGCAAGCTTTTACTAACCTTTTGCCTGAGCAGAAGGCGTTATGGGCAACATTTCTACCTTCGTAGAACAACAGGAGTTCATTTAATCCAATTTTTCCATTATATTTTTTAACTGACTTTTTAACTCTTAATTACTTTCCCTACGTAGAATTTTCACATTAAAAATTCAAATATTGCAAAATGGAGGTTTTTTGAAAAAAAAACATTGGGACTTAAAATAGTATCGCATCAAGAAATTAAATTTTTCAGGAACTCGTTTTAATCACATAAAAAAATTCTCGTTCATTATCCGATTCGCAAACATTTTTACGGTCAGTTAAATTAAAAAATTCTAACTCTAAAACTAAAAAAATTCCTATTTGAAGTAATAAAAAATTTTGGTGCAAATCATTTTATGCAATTTTAAGTTAGAAATACTAAAAATTGACCAATTACATTTTGGCTCTAAACTGAACACTTTTTAAATTAAAAGCTAAATTATTTTAATTTTCGATAGTTTAAAAATCCTTAAAAAGCTTCTAACATTTTTTTCAAAATCTTGAAATATCTACATGTTGTTTTAAATTTAGTCAAATTTAAAAGTATTTTTGAAATTTTGTCAGGACAGAAAATGTTTATTATTTTAAAGCCTTTCATTATTCTTAAAAAGCTTCTTAATTTTTTGTACGAAATCTGCAAAAATCTATTTTTTTTAATTAGGCAGTGTCCTATTTGTATCGAAATTTCAGTACGAATATGCGGATTTTGCCGTTATACGTAGACACTTCGTTTGACTTACTTTAAATCATTTCATACATTTTATTGATTTTGAATCTTTTCAGACATCTAAATATCTTCAACTTGCTCTATTTTTGTTAGGAATTATAGGTATGCATTATTCATTATACATCAAAATTTAAAAAATTTACTTGTAAATTACATTTTTTCAAATAAAAAAATTAAAATTTTAAGGGTTGACGTTTAGTTTGCAAAATTTTGATTTATAAATATTAAGCAATTGTTATTTTTCTCCATTATAAATTTAAAATTTTTAAACTATAACAATATTTAAATTTTATAAAAGGCTTTAATTATGAATATGTTGTTTTGAAGTTATTTTAAAATTAAAAATAGTTTAAATCGGGAATTTACATTTGTTTAACTACTAAGAATTTCCAATTGAAAGAGTTTATTTTTTAACGTTAAAATCTGGAAATTCTTAAATTTTGAACCGATTCCGAATCGTCTTGTAAAGTCAATTATTATTTACTTTTTAATCGGTAATATTTTTTTGATTTTTTAAGTCTTTAAAACTGTATTTTAAAATTCTTTAAATGAAAAATGCATGCTTAAAAACCAAAATCTAAAATGGAAAAGTAATTGAAAGATTTTCGAGTTACGCATTTTAAACTGAATGATATAATCGAAAAAGACTGTCATTTCCCGGTCTCGTCAAATTCCCTGTTCAGCGGCCACCCGAGGATTATGCAATTATAGATATTTTAATGTTGAAACTCTTTAAATTTAAGAATTGTGCCTTAGATTTAAAAATGTTTAAATCCTTCATTGTAAATTGTACTTCATTCAGAATAATCGTTTATTCTTAAAGCCTTTCACAATTTACATTTTCTTCATGTAATAATTTTTTTCTAAAAGTATCTCAATAAATGCTTATATCCAAGCGCAATAGTAAAAAATTTAAATTTCGGACCTCGTTTAGAAATTATAAATAAAAAATCTGCCTCTATGAGCGCTCCTAGGGCGCGCGATTGTTGGTTCTCGCGCTAGATGCTGTATTTATCTCACGCTCGATTTTGTGTTTACCGTGCGCTACGCGCTCGGACTTTGTAAGTTTCTCACAGTCGCGCTTGGTCTTTGAGTTATTTGTTTAACAGGAATAACAATAGTAATAACAGGTGCATACCAGACTAGTGTTGGTGAAGGGATATTAGTCACTCAAAAAGAATTTGAGACAGTTTCTCCGTGGTTTCCGATACTTCTAAGAATAGCATTTGTTTCACTTTCTGATACTGTTTCCAGTTATAAAGAAATTGTTGAAGGTAAATATGATCACTTACCAGAGGCTGCTTTTTATATGGTGGGGAATATAGATGAAGTGATAAAAAAGAATTCGTGCACAGGCTTTTCAAAATTAAGGATCAATGAATAGACAACTGTAATGTTGTGACTGTGAACTCTTATTTTGTTAAAGCTCTTTCGGCTTTAGGGAATACTTTCTCATCACGTGTTTCGTGCTTCACACTCGATTTTGCCCAAAATATAAAATTTTCGACATCATGCTCAACACTTTTATATCAAATATAATACATTTTTATGTACCTCTGCCCAGGATTGGGTATTTAGATTTGAAAAACAAAGTACAATTGATATTTATCATGATTACTTTAATATTTGTTTCTTATTCTGCGTTAAATTTTATTCTTAGCTGCTTTGAAACATTGATCATTTCAATAAATTTATATCATTACAGTTCATAATATGCATGGAAATTAAAACATTCTTATTCTCATTGCCGTGTTTTTATTTTTAATCTTGTTTTTGACCATTAAATAAAAACTTACGCTTCATATCAGAAGATTTGTTAATCTTTTTGGGTTGAATACATTTCTCTCACTTATTCTCGTACCTTGTATCGTTGCTCACAAATATATTTTTTTTTATTTTCAATATTGTTTTTCGAACATAAAACAAAAAGTAATTCCTGAAAAATTTGTTATTCTTTTTTAGGTACACAATTTTTTCGATCTACCACTTGTCGTATCTTGCTTTGTTTGACCACAAAATGGAGCTATTGCTTTTTCATAATTTTTTTTTGAAGTCAAAATTTGGATTTTCGATTCTTTTTAGTCTTGGTAAAGTAACATTTTTCTTTTTTTCCATTCCACGCTTTGTTTGGCTTCAAATGCTTATTTTCGTTTGGTTTTTTGGATTTTAAAAATGCTATAACTTTGTTAATTTTTATTCTATCGACAAAAGTAATAGGGATAAATTGTTCGTATTTTGGTCTACCGTGTTTAGATACTTCAACGACAGCGATGACGGATAGCACCGACGTAAAAACTATTTTTTCTGCCTCATTTTTACTTTCATACTCTCTTAGTCTAGGCTAACCTCAAAAAAATTGTTGTGGCCAGTTTGGACTTTTATTTACTTTTTAAATCCCATTGACTAAACTCTAAAATAATCAACTTTTTGTCAACAACCCTTATGTAAGAACTTGAAAATTATACGAGTATGTAGGGAAGACCAAGATTTACTATCTGGATATTAAATTTTGTTATCAAGATATTACATCTAAATATTTACATCATTGTCCTATAGTTAAAAATTCAGATATTAAGTCTTACTATATATTTTTGCCCATGTGGAAAGAAAAATGTCTTCGAACCAAATGAATAAAATGTTTAATTGAACAAAATAATTATTTCTTTAAAATAAATGTTTATTATTTATTTAATATTATTAATTATTATTATATAATATTATTTATTTTACTGATCAAATAAAACATTGCCTTTAAGAAAAAAAAGGTAATACTTATGCAACACGCAATATTTTATTATGGTAAAAATGGGATGATCTTTAGTATCAAATAAAATATTATTGACTTAATATCCATTGGAATAAAATGCGTCCTGGCCAATTTAGAGAATTGAACTCATTGAGCCAAATAAATATTTCTTTGAAACTTAAAATGTATCAGAATTTTGGGCTCTCAAATGCACCACGCACAAATTTTAAAAACGCCCCTATTTACAAAAAATCACCCCCTTAATAAAAACCTAAACCTGAAAAAAAAACAAAATAGAAATTAATGTTGAACCTTTCTTTGGCTCTAAAAAGTTTGAATTTGTTTGCCAAAAATTACCCCTACACCTAAAAAATCAAACACCTATCTATACACAAATTTGAATTTTCAAGGTGCCCAAAGATACTGGCAGTGTACCGAGGGGTTGGTTTTTGACGTTAAGGTTTACAGCTTAAAAGGGTAGGAGCCCAAAAATCGGGGTATAATATCAACAATAATATTAAACAAGCCCAATTAGTACATTGCACGAAACAGTTTGTAAGTAACTCGATGTAAAACAATCAAAATGCATTCAGGAAACTCCAGGTCATGTCTCATCCAGCAATAATATTAAACCAACCCCGAAGTCCACCCTAGTATATTTATATATAAACTAGGACTAGTTAATTCATATAACTTAAAAATTGTGAGTACCACCCTACAGTAGATAACAATTAATTTAACTCATAATTATTGATTATCTACTGTAGGGCTATCCCATCTAAGTTTTAGTTTAAAACTGTCTAATCATTCAAAAATGACCTTATTTGAAAGTAAACTATAGATGAAAATGAAGATTTAAAGCTAAGATTAAAGCTTTTCAAATTCTGATGTTCTAAAAAAATAATCGTATGATTTTGCAGTACAAACTGAATGATTGGAAGATTTACATGGAACCTTTAATCACCTAAGTTTGTTTGAAAATCAAGGCCTTTCTTATTTCAAATATGCAAGAATTTAAAAAATTTTCAACAGTCACGCGAAAAATTAATTTCATATTCTAATAGTTTAAGGTAACAAATTGTTATACATTGGATTATTAAGTTTCAAGCTAATGATGTACTGAATAGTCTGGAACATCAATTATTTTGTAGCAAGCACGTTTACAAACTCACTTTGAAGCCACTTGATTTCCCTTGACCTTCGGCAGTGTCCGTGAATAACCACGAAACATTTTAACACTTCTAAAAAATGACTGAACTCTTAATGGGATAGGATACGAAATGACAAGGCGAATTGCATTTCCTTTTTCAGTTTTATTGATCTCTCGCCTTCTTTGCACACATCCTAAACATGAACAGATTAGATGTATTCAATCAGAGTTACCTCTTGTGCTCTTTCATTTGTATCTTACAAGATAGACGTCCGGAGTGCGAAATTCAATAACCATCCGCCAAAATTATGGTGGACTCGATATTACAATGATCGCTTTCATCAATAATTACGAGTTATTAATTATCTACAATGGGCCGAGAATAAGGGCGGGGCGGCCCAGGTCTACGCGCCCCGCCATCGCCGTTGATGATCTTTCGCCGCGCGTCCCTCTCTCGCTCGCAATAGTTATTAATTTGCTCTCAACGATTTTTAGCTAGTTTTCCATACTTTGATGTTCGTGTAATCAGCTTCACAGGCCCGAGCGACACACACCGTCTGCAATAACTCTCTTCCGGACGGCCTGTCCTGCACGCCCATCAGTTAGTCCTTTAAACGACGTGTGCGTTCAATTTCACAAATATCTTATTCACCCTGCGCCCCCATCGCGCACGTCGCAGGCAGGAGCAAGTGAGTAGCGTGTTCCGAAAGGCTTAGCAAAATACTGAATCCGGCAATAAATTAAGCGAATTCTATCCTAGGGAGCTCAGAGATGAGGTTTCTCGAGCTCATTGTCTGCCGAGTTTCACGCGTTTCGCGAGCCGCTACCGATCGCTCTCAGCCCGGGCTATTTATGAAATTGTCGGCAGTCTGTTTTCTGCCCTCGGTGTGGAGACTGCTACTTTCATACCAGACGGTAAGGGGATTTAGTGGTAATGGAGATGATGAATTCTGTGATCGGTAATGGTAATGAGGTGAGGACCCTAATTGTGCCTGTCTTAGAGAAGGTTCTTGATTTCGTCGTACAATACAAGTACGAGGGCACCGCCAGTACCACGGAGAACGTTAGAGAAAGCTCCCTTGAAGAAGGCACCAGTACCCTCAGTCTTGGCGATAGTTGCCCAGCAGTGAGCCGTGCTCTTGTAGAGAATATCACTCTTGGCTCTGCCAGACTGCATCATCATACGCCTACGCACAGTGTCGAAGGGATACGAGACAATACCAGCTACGGTGGTAACGCACTGAAAATTAACAGAAAACAATTATGAGTTTCGTTTCTTTCACTGTTTCCTAAAAACATCAGTGACCAGTGATCACTTACCTGGGCAATACCCCAAGAAACGAGGAATGGCGTCTTCTTAGGGTCGGGCAACATACCACGAGCGGTGTCATAGAAACCAAAGTAGGCTGCTCGGTAGATAATGATACCCTGTACCGATACACCGAATCCCTTGTAGAGTCCACTGAGTCCATCAGCTTTGAAAATCTTGGACAAACAATTTCCTAATCCTGTGAACTCACGTCCTGCTCCGGCCTTACCTACATCTGCGGCCAATCTGAAATAAACATTCTCGACGTATTACATTTTGCCCATTACATTAAAAAGACTTTATTTCACAGTGATTTACTTTAATCAAATTAAAAAAAAAAGTTGAACGTTTTATATTTATAATTCACGCAAGGTTCATTTTGAAATATATTTCTTACTTTGAAGTTTTCTTTTAATTTTTGTAATGCAATTATCTGAGTTTTAATCTTAATTAGTTTTGCCCTTGTAAAACGATTTTCACACTGAAAAATTTGCGATTGAAAACGAAGTGTTACAGATGGAATTTTCCATCTTATACAGTGCAACAACATTTCTTGACATAAATGTTTCTTACAACAATATTATTGTACTATTCATTGGAAATGTTGGCACATTATAAGCTGTAATGAACTTATTTGGAAGAAAACATGTATTCCAAGTAAAAGTTTGTTGATTTATAAATGAAATATGCACATCTAAAAAATGTGACCGTAAATTTAAGTTTGAATTCGAACTTCAATGTTAATGGTCCATTATTTATATTATTTGCATAATCTAGATAATACAATTCCTAACATACTAAAATAGTTTCGTTGAGGAAAACACTTTTAACCAGAAATGTTTTTTTACTGTATAAGATAGAAATTCCAACTGACGCACTGTTTTCAAAAATTCTCATTTTTTATTGACTAATAATAATTTTAAACTTCGAAAAACAATTGTGAAGATAGTTTACATATGTGCCGAGGAAAATGCACTTTTAAAATTGTACAGACTCTGGCTCGTAATAATTTCTAGAATCAGGTGGTGAAACGGTCGACCACCATAACTAATTTTTGAATTTTTTAACTTCAAAAACTAAACAGAAGACATTAGCCGATTTTAAAGGTTTATTGTTCTTTTCAGCTAATATTATTCATTGAATGCAGCATTTTCACTGGCCAAATAGTTATCTTAAAATATTGAATTGGCTGTTCAGAAACAAGTAGACGATTCATTGTTTGTTTCAACGAGATCGAACGTACCTGGTTCTTGCAAAATCAAGAGGGTAAACGAAGCAGAGAGATGTGGCTCCAGCAGCACCACCGGAAGCAAGATTTCCAAGGAAGTATCGCATAAACTGAGTGTGCTTGTCAACACCACCAAGGAACACCTGCTTGTATTTATCTTTGAAGGCGAAGTTCAAAGCCTGGGTGGGGAAGTAACGAATAACATTGGCAAAGTTTCCACGCCAGAAACTGAGAAATCCTTGTTCTTTTGGGATACGGACGAAGCAATCGACCATTCCTGCAAACAAGAAAAATGACGGATTAGGTATACAGTTTTCACGGCATGACGTAGGAATCGAATATCGGCTAGAGTAACTGATCCAAAAGTATTTTCCTCAAAATAGTAATTATAGACCATTGTTTAACTCCCGTTGTTAACGGTGTTACATAATTGTTAAATGGCCCATTTTTAATTAACCCTTCGAAGGCAAATCTATAGTCGCATAACGCGAGGATTTTATCTAGTTTTAAAGTCATTTATTATTTGTAAAGCAGAATTCAAGAATATATCTACAAAAATTAACATAATCCTTACAAAACTTGGATTAATTTTAAGCTCGATTTCTGACAGAAAATCTGAATACTAAAATTGCACATATAAAAAATGATTTCATATTTATAAAGAAAGTATTTTAAAACAAAAGTAAACGGATAACCTAATACTTTATTTACATAAACAAAATTGATTTATCATTCAATACTCCAACGACACGAATGAACAGTAATTAAATATACTATAAAAAGAAATCAGTATCTTCGCAAATATATAGTTTATCTTGTAAAAATTACAATATGCCATCCATCTACTGCATTCTGACAAGAAAGTGTTTTTAAATTTCATTGAATTTAAAATGAATAAAACTTTAACAACGAAATATAAGTTACTTGGGTAGCCAAAAAGAAGAAGGATTTCTCCAATGAATTAGAATATGTGACGCACATGAAACAGTAAAGAAGATAGTGAAATCACCCACGCCTGCAATGCGCCATCTATTTTCCAATACGGTCAAAACGTGAACTCGCGAAACCAGGCAGATTTTTAAAATGCATTTTAATTTGTGCCTAAAAACAATTTAGTTATTTTACATGGTTTAAGAAATTATACATGCATGACTTGAATTCATACAAAAAAATATCCTAGAGATCCTCAAGGGAGAATTGAGGCGCGGGGTACTTGGTGGTGCCGCTGCACCGGAACTAGTAGACTTTTTATTGATTTTGATTGGCCTGAGTTGGCGCGATTTTCAAATTATAATTTTAATTGGAGGATTTAATACGGGATACTGCGCCGTTCAATCGTGTCTCAGATTAAAAAAACTAAATTATCCGAACCGTTGAGGCGTCATACTAAAATATATTAAAGTTGCCGTGGGAGCAGCCATACGTGCATAAGATGCGATTTTTGATTATACTTGTTTCAACTTCTAAATGGTCAGCACTTCTCCAATTGCACCGAACTGTAGATAACACTATTAAATCTACAGTCTAAATTTAAAAGCAATCCTATCTGTATATCTTAAAACGATTAGTGAATTCAAAAATAAAGAATAATCGGAAACTGAGTGATACATGTGTAATTTTCATATTTTTTGCATATTTTTAATTAAATGTTTTAATATAATCAGCAAGTAAACTTTGTTATGGCTTCTAGTGTTTTATAATAAGCCAAACGATATGGTTGGTTAATTTAGAAAAATAAACGCAATATTAAATTCTATACAATACAATAAAATTACAGAAACCTGTTTTGTTAATTCAACAATTAAATAATTTAACTGATATTAAAAAATTATAAACTGAGCCTATAAAAGTGTAATAACCTTTGAAATTATGAGCAATACAATTAACGAATGCAGCAAAGCTTTTTTTAATGGAAGTAAATGAACCAATATCTTTATTATTATTATAGAATTGGCTCAGAATATGTTAGAAATTGCAAAACAGGAAAATTTAAAACACCTCCATAAGCAGTCAGTACAAGATACTCGAGTTACGTAACATTATAGTTTAAAAGTCCATTTAGAATTAAAACAAAATGCATCTAAACCATTCGGTCAAACCAATTTTATACAAATCCTAAAATTAAAACAAATGACCCGCCCAGATTTTGATTGCCTTAACAACTTTGCTTACTCAAAACACGTAAAATCGGAATTAAAAATATTTAAGTCCACTTCACTTTTTATGCATTAAAAATTTGTGTCCCCTCAAATACATCATTATCAACTGACAAGGAATGATACTTGAATTTCATTGCGAGTTATGTAACCTGTCTTTATTCCCTTTTTAAATAATATTTAAAAAATGGACGCGCCATTAGGGCTCACAATTTAATGATTGAAACAAATGAAAAATGAATTCTTGTAACATGCACAGGTTGTTTAGTTCATTCATTTCAATTTATTTCGCGACCTCCAAACTAGTAGTAACCAGACATGAATTCAATTCTCGCGACTATCCCACTCAGCGGATTGAGTTCAATCCAATCAATTAAACGATTCTTCTCAGCAGTGAATTCATATTTTGTTATGGTGATTTTGTAAACGGCTTGATGCTAACGATGGACAAGAAAAAACATACAATCAATATTTAGTTGAAATAAATGGAGGTCCAACGATTGACCTAAAAAGTTTTACAGAACCAATTTACGCCTGACGGAAGTATAATTTTGAAAAAAATGCAAAAACATTATTCTCAATTTTGTATAAACAATCAGCTATGAGTGAAGTGCAACTTTTCTTAAAGGTTCACAAAGGTTGCAGGCGAGAAAGCATACATGCAGTTTTTCTCAAAACGCGGAAGAAAAGATGAGAATTAGAGGTCGGCCTCATGGGCAATACCGTCGCCATGTTGGAGCGCATCGTCATCGATTGGCCTGAACTTTCGCGAAGCCACGCTGCCATCTGGCTGTCGTGCAGGCTCCTCTATCAACTCGCCCGACCGTCAATTTCTGCGAAAGAACCACTTCTCACACGTTTCGAATTTAAAGTTATGTAAGCATGAAAAGCATATCTCGTTATATAAATCATAAATTACGGAGACGAAAAAAGAGGCAGCACCTGCAGGGAACCGATCTCTCGTTATATAATAAGAACTATGGAACTGAACACATGATTCGTGGCCGAAACTATGGGACTTCCCGGTTCGGCAAGTTAACATAACACGCTTCAAAATCACGAATGTCACATGGTTTCCGGGACTTCTCTAAAGCTGAAATTCACTACCCCATTTATAGGAACTTAACCGAACACTTTTGACTCTTACACAAGAAAAACTTGTCTTCCTTCTTTCCAGATTTCTGGCCCTGATTGTAAGAAATCTGCAGTCGAATTTATTCCCGTTTCTGAAATCTCAATGACTCACCCTTGTAACGTTGATCCTCCGCGATTTGCTTGGAGATGTGTTGAACCTGGAGCAAAAGCTTGACTCGCTCAATTGGCGCTACCGCAGTTTTGGAAACAGCGGCAGCAACTCCACCGGCGATAAAATCCTTCGCAAAAGACATGGGATCTGCGAGACCAGTCATCGTGTGTGTTAGGTGGTGTGAATGGGAACGAGAGGATAGGAGAAACTTGACTCCTGTATCGGACGCGCAACGATCGACGAGTGAGCGAGTCACAGTTGCTCGAGTTCTTCTTTCAGTGCCGACCTCAGCTAAGAATAGCGGCGCAGGTCACGTGCCACCTTCTGCGCAGGTTCACAACTCGTTCCTTTCCTCACTAACCTCGAGACCCTGACACTTCCCGACTCGCGAATTCGTGACCTTTCAAATGCCACGTGCATTCTGCTGTCATTTGATTACATTCGCCGTCCAGCCTTTCTTGAGTTTCGACGGGTTTCGACGTGTATTTTGGAAATTCGAAAAGCATCATGACGTTTCAAATCCACGCAAATGACGTCGCTTCCGGCTGGAAGGACCAATCGAAACAAAGGACGTCAGTGTCAGCTGACGCGCATGATGGTTGGTCCTTGTTCCAGGTTCCAAGTATTTATTTCGAATAGCTCGGTTGTGTACACTTAGGCACTTAAGAGTTTATTTTTGTTTTTAGGAAATCGTTAAGAAATCAGAATTTTCTTGGGATTTTAATTTGGTTTTCAGGTTTAAAATCTCTTAGTTTGCATTCTTAAAATTTAAAGGGTTAACATAACCACACTTTTATTGCACAATTTTGGCTCTGTGTTTTCAGTGATTGTTGCAGTTAAGTTAATATTACCATCTAAGTTTGATAAATTAATTATATTTAGATATATCGCATCTATGATTATGAAAATCGGAATTTTTAATATTCCATAAACTTAATGTTATAATGTCCAAAAACCCGTTTTAGGAATATTGTAAGTTATACTAACTTTTTTTTGTATTGTGAATTGTTTCAATATTTTTGGTTAACGAAGAATGTTAGTCAAGATAGAAAGAATATTTTTCTGCTTTTTGCCTTTTGATTTCTAAAATACTTAAGTTAGTTTTATAACTTTTATTCTCTTTATTAATATACGTATTTTTACGTACGTTATATTGTTCTCGTAATATCTATCGCAATAAGCATTTTTCTTTACTTTAATCACATTTGCAAAATTTAATGTCACCTTATACAGATTTATTCTAAATGCAAAAAAATTGAAATTTGTTTAAAAATTAGTTATCCTTCATATTGTGCAACAAAATCAGTTTAACATTATTAATGAATTTCAGTTTAAATATAAGTCATTATTGACTTATAATTCTTTATGAATTTTGAATTACACGTGTGCGCTACTATAAACATTTTTGTTTACACCGTTATTTTGAATGACATTGTCATCAAAAGTATTGTCAACAACTATTTATAAATTTTTGGAAACTATAGAGAAAAGAATACACAATCAATCACGTTTTCAACAGCATACAATGTATATTCTTGACTCATAACCGTATTGAGATTCAAAATTATATATGAAATAGCATTTCTGTGGATACTAGATATTTTCATGAAGCAGAAATTCATACTTTAAATTCTCTACTATTCGGTGATATCACACCAGTTTTGTTTGGGAAATCTCTGAAAACTACCTAGTTTGAGAAAATGCTTCTTTGAAGCATGCAATTAATTAACCTAATTTAAATTGATATTTTCAGCACTCTCGTTTGTGAGCAGGGAAGTGACGAGACGTCTGATTTTTTCGCAACAAAATTGAATGAGAATCTTTTGAATCGGGGAACATGAAATTCGGGATTCTCGTGATTTCCTGCAAAATCCCAATCGGCCAGAACAGTAGACGTCATGTCAGGGACACCGCGTGACCGAGATTCTTTCCCACCTATATCTGCAAGACACATTCAATTGGGAGTGACCTTATTGCACTGCTCTCATACCGGTCGATGATTGGCAACCTGATCATCATATTATATCGTGTTCCAATTACGCCCGCATTTTTGCACGTGCGTGAAAAAAATAAGTTACACTCTTATGGTATATCTAAAAATGATATCACCGCAGAGAGAGATTGGATTTTGAGCTTGAATATTAACGGGATTGGTTTATTCAGGGTGACCGAGTACCACCCCTGGACCGAAAACCCAGGTTTTTTTTAAACCCAGAAAAAGTAGTTTTTTTTTTAAATTTTGAATAGAAATACTAAAAAGATATCTAATGTTATAACAGGTTACAAGGCATAATGTTATTCGATTAAGCAAATGCTAAACGTTTGCAATTCGTATCGTTCTCATTGAAGTTTAAATAAACATACCATTTTATTTTATAGTGTCATGGACTTTAATTTATTTTTCAGTGTATATATTCAAGATTGTCTAATTTTCTGAACTCATTTTAAAGATTGCCCTGCAAGTTAAGAGGCTCTAAATTATTCTTATTTTGAATTCAATGGCTAGGGTTACAAAATTTCGGCAAACGGTGTCTACTGTTTCCTGGTTTAATTTAAACATAATTTTATATCACATTAAATTATGCCTTTTGAGAGAGTTCGATTTTAAATTCTTTAAAATTGAATTTTTACTGCCTAAGATTTAAAAATATATTTAAATTTTAAACAATTGATTCTGAAGGTAGTTTTCGTGGGAAAAGACATGTCTCTGAAAAAAAATCATTATTCTCGGATTATAAGAACCAAAATAATATTATTGATATTGTCGTTTTATATTTTCAAAAACATTATTTTTAATGCAAAAATGGAAAAACTTACAAAAATATTTATACCGACAATGTTTTTTTCAATCGAATTTTTTCTTGCTTCGCTTCTTAACTATTTAAAAAAAAATGGTTGAATTTTAATATATGAAGCCTTAGCAGAAATAACGTTATATCAACACAAATTTTGTTTCCACGGTGCTGAAATTTCCAAACCGTCAACGGAAATGTGAAAAATCAATTTGTAAAGAAATGTCATAATATTCGTGTTGATTTACTTTGTATGAACTTCGAGTTTAAAAATGCAGAAAAGAATAAAAGAGCTAGAGAGGCTGGACAACTTTGAAGTTAATAAATAGAGGACACAAATACCAGTAATAAAACATCCAGAGCCGGTGATATCACATATATTATTTTTAAAAAGAAGATTAATTATTTTTAAAATATGTCGAATTTAGTTTTTTTTTTTAAATTCGACACAGGCAGATGTAATTTCTATTTTTTCCTTTTTCAATATTTCAATCGTTATTTTTAAAAGAAGAGACATTTTGTAGTTTGAGTATCAATTTCTCTCGAAAAGATTCTAGACAGCTCTACCATTTACAATTTTTTAAATCAGTTATTTAATGCATTTTAGATGTTAATGTTTGTTTTTGTTTACTGGTCTAAATCAATATTATTAAAATATTTATAAATCTTTAAGACTGTGAAAAAATGTCTATCTCCGCTGGGTAAGAGCATCAGACCGGAAATCTGAAGGTCCTGGGTTAAGATCCCAGCGGAGATAGAAACATTTTTTTCACAATCTTAAAGATTTCTCAATATTTTAATAATATTGATTTAGACTAGTGAACAAAAACAAAAAATAACATTTAAAATTAATTAATACATATTGCCTGGTCAAGAAACCTAAGATCAACAATACAATTATTTAATGGCCGAAATAGTTAAAACCAGTTTTTTTAAAAATTTTTTTCAAACTATTCTTAAAATAATTATTTTCATAATTTAAAACCTTGTTTTAGACAACATCGTTTTTTTATTCCATATAAGACATGACTGATAATATAATTTCAATTCTATAATTTTAATCCTTATTTTAGCCAAAAAAATTTAATAATTCAATTTTGATTATTATATTGAAAATTTCTATCTAATATTGAAGGGAATTAAATCAAACTTTATTCATGCTGCCGTACAAACTAAGAAGATACATAAGTGACATTCCCGCTTAGGTCGACTTTCTCATTGCCAAATTTAAGAGAATAACCCTAAGCGATAATGTCACTTATGTATGTATAATTTTTAAAATGTTCAATTTTAAATACTTCTACCTGACACTGTTTCCTTTTCAGTGATTCAATTTCACAGTCAATTATTTCCAAACGCTTAAATTTTCAATTTTAAAAGCTATATTAAATAGGGAAAGGTTACATCAAAAGTTACTCATAATTTTAGTCCTTCTACTAATACCTCCAAAGTAGGTTTTTCTAAAGTAATCATATTGGAGAGAGAAAAAACGATATACGTAAATATAATAAATGATTATTCAGAAGGAATATCGGGTAGCCGTTGCCACCGAAAAAATTGTATCATTTGGACATTTCTCCATAATATTGAACAACGGAAAATCTATTTTTCAAATTAAAACTTCAAGAATTAATACACCAGAGCAATAATACTCATAGATAATAAGAAACGATTAGTTTACAGAAGAAAAAGGTTATATATTAGTTCTTGAGAAAAACTTTTTAAAAAATCTTTACGACAACTTAACGGCATCCTATGTCCATGTCGTGAAGGTTTCTTTATGATATCTTAAAGACGTCGTATGATCTGATGATGTCTTTACGACATCGGAAAGACAGCGTGCCGACATGGACATAGGATGTCGTTAAGCTGTCGTAAAAATTTCGTAACGATGTCGCAGAAACGTCACCAAACTTTTTGCCCACTGGGAAATGAAATCTGACATGAAAAAATCTGTTCGGGCTCGGGTTACATGATGCGAAATGACCAGGGCTACCCAACTGCGATATGCTACAATAAAACTGCTATAAACAAGAAAAGACGCGAAACTATTAAAGAACATTTACATTCCACATAGTTTGAGACGGAATTTAGATATCTCAATTAAAACCAATATAATATTTTTTGTACCTTCGCAAATATTTGATAGTAAAATTGCTCCATTTTTCAGCAAATTCACTTGTTTTCCAGAGACGATACATTTAACCCGAATTTTTTACGCTGTTGAGAGATACAGTACCGGCGGAAATGATCTACACGCCCATTCTTAGAGAATTTAATAAAGTGCCCTAATTTTTATAACATTAACATGCAATTCTTTTCCTCCCAATATAGCACGAAAGGCAAAATGTCAATTAAATAAAAATATATTGCAAAAACATATATTTATCATTTTATTTTATTTTTATTTATTATTATTTATTATGTAAATATTATTTTGCTAAGTTTTCAAGATATTTTTTTATTTTCTCCTTTAGATTCTATATTAGGGTCAAACTTTGTGCCAAAGAGTTGGATATTTTTAAATAATGATTGCACTCACCACATGATTTAAAAAATTCAAAACTATAATATTTTTATGAATATTATTTAATTTTTTTTAATGTCATAAAAAAGTATTTAAAAACGATATTTCTAAGTATTTACACATTTCTAAAGTTTTGCTACTTTTTGGGCTTATTAAACTCCGAATTATATTAACTCTGACGCTTTTACAAGGGGAAATATTTAATAGCAGTGCAGATAATAATTTCTGCCGGTAGTGTATGAGTTTTTATATTTAAAATTACGCTTTTGGAGAGTTTTAGAAGCACAAAAGTTATAAAAAAAATATGGTATGCGTATTTAAGATCAACTTCTCTACCAATAACATTTTGATCTAAAAAATGTTCATACTGAACCTCAAACATAAAATTTTTCTAATAATATATTTCGCAAAAATTAAAATTATCAATTTAGAATATGGAACAATTGAAACCTTATTGTATTGCTATTTTAGGTTCAGGGAAATCCCGTGTAGAAATGCAAATGGGGGGCTAGTTGGGTACCCAAACAGTTGACCCCACTTTAAGTCGGGGGCTAGTCGGGACAACTGAGTATGTGCCCGACTAGTTCGGTCACGGTGAATTA
>JAAAKG020207456.1:0-48330 GCA_010014905.2 Druon quercuslanigerum | reverse complement strand
TCTCCGAAGCAGATATAAGCGGCTCATCCGGCAGATTTGGTCTTCCGAACTGTCGGCGAGGAACAAAGTATCTGCAATGAACATGCTTACCGTCCCGATAGTATTCTATTCATTTGGAGAGGTTCCAAAGAGAGAGTTATGCACATAAACGAAAGCATGCATCTTAAGTCTTCTGTTCCGCGACTCTGCATCTTACACCGTCAAGGTGGTCGCGGAATATAGAATCTTGAATGTCTTCACAACAGGATTATTTTGGGTACAGCACATAAAGTCGCAAATGGAAGAGACCCTCTTCTTAAAATGTTCAGGAAGGAAGCATGAAGAAGAAGACAAAAGAGCGTTTCTGTACAAAGCAGTGGAGGAGGCTGATGAAACACGCAGACTTAACGTCACTATCAGGGGTGAGCAGAATGCATCAAATCTTATGCATCTCGGGTACTCACTCATGAAAGCCCGGATTCAGAAATTACAGGCGAAAAACTTCCGGGAACACCTCCTCGATAAGAGGATGCACGGCATCTTCCACAGAAATGTGGAAGATCAGTCAATGTCGTGTGAGCTAACTTTTCCTTTCCTTAAATCACCTGGATTAAAGTCGGGCACGGAGGGTTTCATTTTAGCATGTCAAGATGGTGTCATTTCCACCTTAACATACTGTTGTCACATTTTGAGCCAAGACATTCCCGATGATAGGTGCAGGGTGTGCCATGCACACCCCGAGCATCTAGGATACATACTATCTAGTTGTCCAACTCATGCAGGAACGACCTACATCCAAAGGCACAATACGGCACTAAGAGTGCTTTATTACCATCTCTGTCACTCTTACGGCACTAACCTTAATATCGCTCCGCTGAACGCTCCTAGAGAAATAGAGTCAATTGTCGAGAATGAGAAGTGCCGTATATACTGGAACTTTATATTCTTGACAATTGTTTCTGTTGCACACTCTAGGTCTGACATAGTTCTCCTTGACTTCGAGAAGCCAACCATGTTCGTTAACGAATTTTCGGCACTAGCTGACAAAAACATCATAGACAAGGGAGTTGCGACGATTGTATCCGAAATATTCTGTTAAATTAATCGCCCTTATCATCAGCGCTCTTGGAGGTGCCAAAAATTCACTGGTTAATTCCCTGAAATGCATCCCTGCATATGAACAATATGCTAGAACATTTGCGGGGAAAATGCAGAAGGCGGTCGTCCTTGGGTCGTTCCGTGTTCTGAAGGTGCAAGAGACTTTGGCGGATCGTCGTATTGATTCCGTGACAGACTGTAACCACGTATCCTCACGGTCTTGGGACATGCGTATGGCTGAAATTTTACCACGATTTCACTGGGATCGGGTGCAATTTTTCAGATTAGCGCTCGATCCTGGCGAAACCATGCGGTTGTCCTTATGAGAAACTTATAATTATATATATTTTTTTACTTATTTTGTATCATGCATACTGCATTCAGTTACAAATTTCCTAATTTTCGGAAAGCAGTTACGTGACAGTATCGAAAAAAAACAGTAAATGTTCCATTACTTTTTCGTAATACTTATACATTTCAGTTAGTATATTTCTGACAGTGTCAATTTACAGAATTTAGATCTCAAATAAGAAAATTAATCAAATTATGATTGTTTCTGATTTCCTTTAATTCTTAATTCTTTACTAGTTTACTAGTTACAGAGTAAATTAATAAGTAAAATTAATAAAATAAGAAAAGCAAAATTATAATTTACTGAATTATTTTATTATTTAAAATCAAAAAAATTTGATATTTCTAAATTCTATAACTATATATTTTGTAAATACATACGATTTTAGCTTCTTTAAGAAATGAAACTAAGAAAGCATACAAATGAATAAATATTTTAAAACACTTATTTTACATTATAAAAATAGGTTTTTCTTTATAAAGGAATAATTTAGTGCGGCCGAAACTCACAGGATAAAGGTCATCAAATAAAGGTTACTTTCTCTTTAATATTACTATCAACATAAGAAAAAATGAAGGAAAAAATCAAAGTTGGCCTTTTCGAGAAAATTAACTAATTAGTTTTTTTTTCGAAAAACGTATGCTACAGATTGCACAACAAGTTGTCGCGAAGAAAATTAAATTATGCCTTTTTTCCCAAGATAAAACTTTTTAAAGATAATTTTCGTTAATTTTGTCAAAATTCACATAAAAATTCAAGTAGCCAAAGTTCACGAACACAATTTTTTTTATGTAAAATAAAAAATAAGTGACATCATCAGGATCATACTGCCCAAAATCATATGAAATCGGTCATATTATTTTCAAGGCCATTCTTATATATTTTTTGTTTGTTTTTGAGAATGAGTGATTGTAAAGAATAATGTTTCTACTTAAGTGTTTTTAACTGAGATCACTAAGATAATTTAAATTTTTCTCTAAGTAACTAAAGTACATTTAGAATAATAAAGAATAGAAAAATAAAATATTCTAATAATCTAAATTATTTAGAAAAATATATTTGACCTTTACCTTTCGGAAATAAAAAATCTCAAGCAAACTACCGCTAGGAAGAATTGAAAACTCCCTATTGAAAATGACAAATGTAATTTAAGAAAATTCGAAACATACCATCAGTACAAAGTACATTTAAAGAATTAATATCATGGAGTGACGGAAGCGACGTAACGATGTAGTAGTTATTATTACAATTATTATTACCAGTATTTATTAAGAATACACTTAAGCAGACAGAAAGAGAAGGAGTGAGTATCAAGCATTTTAAAAGTAACTATTATCCACTTTATAAAAATAAAAGTTGTTTATGTAGCAGAGAAAAAAGGAAGCTAGTCTCTAATCTACGGCGAGAGGAATCCAAGATTCTACTCTTCGATGAACCACCTAACAAATCGACTCATGAACCAGATTGAAAAAGCTTCGTTAAAACCAATTTTCAATCAGTAATTGAAATACTAGCCATCAGAGATTACCATCGTGATATTACCTTGGTGCATGCATATACAGATCAAGAACATCCTTTAAGGGTAAAATGCAAAAAACAGAGAATATCTGGAATTTGAAAGGATAAATCAGGGTGGCCGTTTTAATCGAAGAAAAAAATTCTCGGTCATTTCCCGGTTTTTTCCCAGTTCGGAAACATTTTTCACGGTCAATGAAATAAAAAATGTCGAACTCTAAAGCTAAACATTTTTCCATTTGAAGTAATAAAAAATAAACTACTAATTAAACTACTCAAAGTGGAACTCTTGACTTTTAAACTTTTGAAATTGAGGTTTATAAGTTTTTGAATTCAAAAAGGTTGCATTCAAAGTGCCTAATAATTTACGCATAAAAATTGGAAGGTACTACAACTTTTCAATTAAACAATTTTAAATTAAATGCAGATAGGCAGAAAATTTTAGAATTTTTAACTTTCATAAATTAATGAGTTCAAAGATTCAGATCCAATTCTAAAAATATGAATCCACATTATCATTTTTAATCCCCTCAATTAAAGAATGAATGAACTTTAAAAAAATTTAATTACATTATTTTAAACAATTTTAATCTAGAAACAATCAAAATTGAAAAAATCAAATGTTAACTGAAAACATCTTAAATTATAAGTTAAATTATTTTGATTTTAACCAGTTTAAATATCTTTGAAAAACTTCCAAAATTTATTTCAAAATCTTGAGAAATCAAGAAGTTGTTTTAAATTTGTGTAAATTTAAAATTATTTTTGTAATTTTTAAGAACTTCTAAATATTTTTTGAAAGCAATCGAATTTTTCCTACACTTTTTAGAAAATTCTGCAAATTTAAAAAATGTATCTTAACACCTTCCAGATTCTTTTTTAACAATTTTGCAAATTTTAATCGATTAAAAATTGAGTATTTTAGACTGAAACAATATTTTAAATTTAATGAAAGCCTACGATTACAAACATGTTATTATGAAGTTATTTTTAGGTTAAAAATAGTTTATAAAAATTCAATCCGACGTTTGCATTTTTTCAATGACTAAGACTTTCGAACAGAAACCGTATAATTTTTAAAGTTAAAATCTGAAAATACTTAACTTGAAACGGATTTCGCATCGTTTTGTCAAATTAATTTTTGTTCTATCTTAATACTTAAAGTACAGATACATTTAAAAAATCGTTTATTTATATTTACAGTTGATGAAATAAAAAATGTTTCTTTTTCAAAAATTTTGAACTTCAAACACTTTAAAATTGTTTAAATTAAAAATAAAAGTCTGAAATAGAAAATCTTTAAGTAGAAGATTTTTCGAATTGTGCATTGTAAACTGAATGATGCCATAATTCAAAAAGTTAACGATTCAACCTATCATTTTAACAACTTTTGAAATCAAACTTGGACACATTTCCTTCTAAATATTTTTTAAATTCCAGGTCGAACAACAAATTCACTGTCATTTCTCGGTTTTTCCCGGTCTCAAAAAATTCCCGATTATTTTTCGGTCCAGCGGCCACCCTGAAAAATGCTACCATAGAATATGCATACAAATCATTTTACCATATGAAAAATAGGAATGGAAAATCTACAGTCGAAATACTAAATGGAATTCTCGACTCTTATGTTAAGGAATTGAAGATGTAAAAGTTATTACTTTAAAAAATGTAGAATGAATAAACCAGTCCAAGAATTTTATGGACATAACCAGACAGAAAAAGCATAATCACACAAAACATGGTGCCACATTCAAGGTGAAAGGTAATCTTTCGATAAATGCGTTATCGGTCAAAATTATAAATGCAGTATGGAAGATTTAAGATTGTACTCCGTCTCTTTCATTTGCCTGACCTTTCCTTGTCCCACCTGAATGTGACGATGGAGAGAGTTGGCCTTTTTTCATTGTTGGAAGCCGCTTTTATTGTTTCTATATACCGTGTCAACTGGGATTCGACTCCGTCATAAGTCGTGGCATCTACGATGAAGACGTCAGTCAGATCGTCCGTCAACAACTGACACGAGTAGCCGATGTTGATGGCCGTTTCTGCAAGATACAAAAATTATACACTTTTAACTACAAAATATCTGCAAATCCAATACGAGTGCACGGTACCTCTTTGACCTTGACATCAGAGCCATCTAATACGCGAACTATTGGGTATCTCAAAGTTATTAGAACAAAGTTAGTGCAAAAAAGAGAGGTGAGTATCAATTCATTTTAATGGCGCTGTTGTAGCTACCCAACAGACGTATATCACGGTG
Source organism: Druon quercuslanigerum (assembly GCA_010014905.2). Taxonomy (NCBI): domain Eukaryota; kingdom Metazoa; phylum Arthropoda; class Insecta; order Hymenoptera; family Cynipidae; genus Druon; species Druon quercuslanigerum. The sequence continues at coordinate 43,123 of JAAAKG020207456.1, read as the reverse complement.
ATTTCCAATCACCATGATTTATTATATAAAGTTTAAAAAGAATTAAATCATTTAGAACTCGAAGTTAAAATATATAATATTAATTATTCTAAAAGTGATTTCAGACTTTACAGACTGAAATACTCTCAACACAGAGAAAATAGGGGAATAAATAGGGAATAAAGTCTTCTAAATAACATTTACCTACGTACCGCATTCCTAAGATTTCAAGTAGAACTGTATTGCTTTCAAATTTCCAGATGAAAAAATTAATTTTCCACAAATTAGGAACGAATTTTCAACAAAATAATTGAATTTTAAACAAAATAGTTAACGTTCTAATCAAATAGCTTTTTTTTAAATTGCAAAGATGAATTTTCAAACAAAAATATTAATTTTATAAATAAACGACTAGATAAAATTTCAATCCAAAAGAACGAATTTTCAATCCAAAAAGAAGAAGGTTTAACGAAACAACGGAATTTTCTTCCACGAAAAAATTACTTTTTAACAAAATAGGTTTTATAAGCCGCAGTGCAAATTATGAAAAATTCTTTTCATAGTAGTTTTTGAACTGATCGCGTTTTTGTGAACCAGGGTCTAAAATATACATCTTCCATTTGAAAACTGAAAATCATACTTTAATCTATGTTCTACTTGCTATGTTAAATATAAAATAGGAAGTTTGCGTTTTCAAATGTAAATGTAACTTTAGTATATAAATTATCCACCATGACAAGCTTTAAATTCTTAAATATGTAGTAAAAAATAAACATGATTTTTAAATTAAACATTGAATTTAAAATCTTGAATATAAAACGATCCTTGATATTTTAATGGAGATGGTTGGTAATTCTGAGCAAATTTTATTGTCCGTATGTAATAAGAACATAACATTTTATCGTACGAAAACTACATCCCCTGGAGGCTTTCAACAAAATTTTCGAATTTTAATTTTTGAAGGATATATCTAAATACGAAATTTTAATGTGCATCTTTTTTCCTCTAGATAAAAATTTGGAGTTTTTTAGCTTGCAAAATAAAGCCGAAAAACTGGCTTTAAAAAATCAATTTGAATCCGTTTTCACTTCATCCCGCGGTCCGTTCGTCAGTTTTTGGTAATTTACAACGGAATACTCGGAGAATGTGCTTTAGGATATTTTTAACTGCTATATTAAGGGGAATTCAAAAAAAATTGAAAAATTGTTAATAATTTTTTTTTCATATTTTCCGAAAATTTTGTTTTAAAGTTCCAAAAACTGACGAAATTCAGCTTTTCCGATTTCTAAACTAAAAAAGCTACACATTTTTATCTAGTGGAAAAAAGATGCGCAATCAAATTTCACATCTAGATATATCCTTTAAAAATTAAAATTCGAAAATTTTGTATGTGCCCTTATTCCATCTACACACTCAATTCCAAACACAATTTTTAACAAAAAGCAAGATGATAATTATTTTAAAAATAAAAATAAATCTGAAAAATATCCAGTTTTCAACCAAATTCCCAGCCATTTTTTGGTTTTCCTGGTCAGTGGCCACCCTCATCAAACATTTCACATACCTTGCTTGTCACCAGTCAACACCCAGATTTTGATTCCTGCTAAAGCCAAATTAGCAATAGTTTGTGGCACCCCGTCCTGAAGTTTATCTTCAATGGCCGTAGTTCCCAGCAAAGTCATGTCTTTTTCAATTTCTTCATAAATCGCATCCAACTTATCGTCCCTGTTCTCATGACTAAGTGCCGCATCGTGATGCCGTTGTTTCCAATCGTTGAAAAAACTTTCGTCGATATCCCTCACGGAAAGGCATAAAGTTCTCAAACCCTCCCCAGCGAATTTATTAAGATGTTCTTGTGTCTTGGTCATTATTTCTTCACTGCCGGGTTTTAATCGCTCGTAGATGACGTTGTCTGCCCCCTTACAATATAACCTGATGGCACCATCTTTTCGCAGAACCACAGACATCCTTTTCCGGACGTTATTGAAATCTAAGATACAGAGAAGTTCGTAGACTTCTCTCTGTCCCATTACGTCGATCGTTATACTGTTTGGGGACCTCTCTTTAAAAACAAAGCCGAAATTTCTAGCCGCTGAGACGAGTGCCGCTTCGTCTGGTGACTGAGCTTGATATTCGAGCTTGCCGCTTTTTTCTTCCGGCATAACAGTGTGACACAACGCTAACAACCGAAAGAAACTATGAACATCCGGGTCTCCTTGTTTAACTGACTCGAGAAGTTTTTTATCGTAAAATTTGAATTCTGGCTCGTAGTCTGTGTTAAACGAAAAATCTATCGAAGGCACAGTCTGTAATTCAGAAAAATATTACTTTGGTAGCTTGCACAGAATTTTAATCTTATAAAGAAACAATTAATAATAAGTAAAAGAGATTAATATTTTTTAATCATACTCCTCACAGTAACAGGTAACTTAAAAGGACTTGTAATAGGCAAAAGTAATAAGAAGCGCTTTTCAGCCATTCTCGAGAAAAACTCTCTAGTGGATCAGGCGTCAGCGCTCGAGTTTGCAACTGCATAGACCCAGTTCGAACTCTGCTGCTGACATTTTTTTCTATTTTTTTGAAATTGTTATTTACTGTTAAGTTTATTTAAATTAAGCCGAAACATTGATTTTTAACCATTTTTGCATTACTTCTTTTCTCTAATTCAAGGTAACGTACGTTACTTTAAGAAATTTGTAACTGGTATTCATACTTAATTATTATATGCCACGATTCTAGTAGTACATATACTATATATTCCACGAAGCATGAAAAAGTACGATAGTATAGGTATTACTAAGAAGGTAGAAAGTTAATATATGTAAATGTCCAAAGAGGATGTACAAGGAGAAATAAAATTCTATTCTATAGATATATATATATATATATAAAAAGCGCACAAAAAATTTCCTATATTTTACTCTCTCATACAACAAATGAAAAAAAATCCCATCACTAGAATTTGTATGTAAATTGAATATATAACTATCAGGCAGATTCTACACTTCCAGTCGCATAAACTATCAGCGACAAAGTATGTTGTTTTTTAGAAGAAATTAACTGACACGTACATTTCCGATTTGAGAAAAAAAATTCTACTAAATAATAAAATATTATTTGAATTTTGACGTCTTTTTTCTCGGAAACAACGCAAGGTAAATAAAAATTTAAATAAAAAGTTTGCGCATTCGAAAAAAGTTCTAAAAACATGCACCTTGCTACTTTGTGACATCTCGCATCGTTTACGTTAAAAAATCGAAAATTATATTTTCAAAAACAAAATTGATCCTGGATTAGAAATGGTTTAGCCAGTATAAACCTAACAGGATGCATTCCTTAGACAGACGCTTAAAAAAATATTGCAAAAATAAAGAAGGTCCACTTTTCAGAACATATTCTTTTCATATAATATCAGTAAAACTCATCAGAATCCATAACGAAAATTATAATATCTGAATTTGTTCAAAACATATAGAATATACAATAAAAAATGTGTAATTTTCTAAAAAGTAGATGCCAAGATACAAATATCCGTCACTTTATGATGAACATTAGGTGATAATTTTTTTGAAAAACTAGTATTATTAAATGAAAAAGAAATTCTATGCAAATGTTGTGTTTTAGAATTAATAACAGTTTACAATAAAAATAGTTTACAGATTATAAAAATAATATTCTTGATTAAACTACATAAATTAAAACCTAATTTTTAAGTTTGAAAACACTTTCAAATGAAAAAAAATAAAAATCTATCTAAAGCTTTTAGGAATTTAAAATGAAAAATTTTAAATGACATGAAAAGATGGTTAAAAAACAATATTTTAGCTAGATTTAGATCAATTTAATAAGTAATTGCAATGAAAAACATTTGGATAAAAAAATGGACAAGACTGTACATCGCGGTCCATCTAATGTAGGCGCATTGTTCAAAATCCATTTTTCTCGAGAATCGCTAAAAAAAGGCATTTTCTTTTGCATATTGCAAGATTGGTGATTACCTATTGCTGGGAAGAGCATAAATCCAATCAAAAATTCCAAAGGGTAAAACATAATGTTTTTTTTAATTTGAAAGTAAAAAAAGTTATTACCAAAATATATATTAATATAATTTATCTATTGTTTTCCGCTTGCTTTTATTCTTCTCCAATAGAAAGGTCAAGAAATTACTGAATAAAGGGAAAACTTCAAAACTATTTGAAATACATATATGCATGAATTATTGCAAAACTTTTAATCTTTGTAGAAAAACAAACACAAGTGCACTAACTTGAGCAAAAACATCACTAAATTCAAGTTACAATTAAATACAACTAAAAAAACATCAAAAGCAAACATCAAGTACTAGAATGTAAGATGCGTGAGACATCAATTATACAATCTAAATATCGAAAAATTGTTTAATCATAAAATATAACAAACATACTGGGGAATTTTAAATTTTCTGATCTCTTTCATATCCCAAATCGAAAATATAATTCGAATTTTTGAGTCTTTTGTGAAGTAGCTATATAAAAATAAAAATTAAGTAGCTTCGTTTTCATAAAAAAAAGTTAACGTAAACATCAGATAACAACTTGTTACTTTGTTCAGGGTGGCGATTCGGCGGACAATTTCAAATTCCCGTTTTTTCCCTCGGTTTTCTCGGTCAAGTTTTGTATTTTTCCCGGTCAAATAAAAGTAACATATTCATCTTTGTCGCAAAACGCAAATATTGATTTTAAATCATGACGTTCATTCTGAACATCTTTTAACACAACAGAGCAAAAAATTGAAAAATAAATGAATTTTCAAATAAAATTATGAATCAACTGGAATAGTGGAATTTTAAACCAAACAGATAAATTATCAACTAAAATTATGAATGATTAACTCAAATACTTAAATTTATAACCAAAAATATGTATTTTTAAACAATTAGATTAATTTTGTATCAAAAAATACCATTTTTCCACAAAATAAAAGAATTTTAACTAAATAGTTGACTTTTTAATTAAAGAAGACAAATTTACAACCAAAAAGTTTATTTTTAAAGCAGAAGAAAATCAATTTTCAAGGAAATTAGGAAATACTTTCATCTTTCGTAAAAAAATTCATTTATATCTTGGATGTGAAATTTTAAACTAAATCAATGAATCTTCAACTGAAATAGTTGAACTTTTAACGAAAAAAAAATTTTATTAAAAAAGATAAATTTACAACCAAAACGTAAACAATTAAATTTTTTGTTAAGAAACTCAATGTTCCACCAAAAAAGACGAATTTTCAATTAAAAAATACCATTTTTAAACCAAAAATTGAATAATTTAATTTTCAGTCAAAAATGAATGTTCACCAAAAAAAATTTTAACTAAAAATACGGAACATTCAACTAAAATAGTATTTTTATTTTAAGAAAAAAATTATTTTCAACAAAAAACAACACATTTTCAATAAAATAGCTTATGTTTTAACCAAAGAAATTAAGTTTTAATTAAAATTATGAACCTTCAATAAATTAATTAGTTTTCAACAGAAGAGTTTATTTATTAAGCACTCCAATTTATTTCTAACCTAAAAGAATGATTTTTAACTAAAATGGTGAATATTTAACTGGATTACTTGAATTACCAATAAAAAAGAAGAATTTTTAAATAATAACATTAACTTTCAAAGAAAAAAATAATTTTCTACAAAAAATTGTCGATAATCTACCAAAAAAGTAGTTTTTTTCTAAACAAAATACGTGCATTTCCAACAAAATAAATTAATTTTAAATTAACAAAGACAAGTTAACAACAAAATTGTTAAATTTTCAACTACAAAAAGGTCAATTTTCCACCAAAAGTTGAACGGATAAATTTTCAGTTGAAAAAATTAACTGTCAACCAAACTGATGAATATTTTTAACTAAATTGATGAATTTTAAACTGGAATAGTTAAATTTTATACCTGACAAATGATTTTTTAACCGATAAGATTAATTTTTTACAAAAAAAGGACCAATTTCCCACAAATTACATAAATTTTCAAAGAAAAAAATAATTTAATTTTTAAATAAAAAATATCTCACAACAAAATTAATTTTTAACAAAAGAGTTTAGCTTTTTAACGCAATTAGTCGAATTTCAAGAAAAAAAGTAAATTCCCAACGAAAAATGTAAAAAAATTATATTATAATTCAAAAATATTTCCTCTTCGATATACTACTTCTACTCTAAGAACTACTTGACGTACTGTCTTTTTATAAAATTTTGAAGAAGTAACATTTATGTGACGTATTTTTATTTGGATCGGATTATTTAAACTCTTTTCTTTTAAATCCTAGTTTTTATTCTTTAAGCAAATCCCGTCCCATACCAAAAGTTCCCTGTTCCAAATAAAATTATATTTTAAATTATTAAAATAATGAAAACTTGAAATTTCCGGTTTTTTAATTCATTTAACGGTTTTTTTCCCGTCCAATAAAATTCCAGGTTATTTCCCGGTTTCTCAGTAAAGTCACCACCCTGGTAACAGTGGAAAATTGCTTTTGAAATGCAATGATTCGATTACTTGAGCTAACTTTCAGGAATCTGAGAATGATCAGAAAAATGAAATCTACCAAAAGTTGAAAGAGTGGATTTATAACTGTAATACTAAGGAAGCATTTGACGTAAGCATGCGTACTGAAACTTTGGGAGCAATTTTGGGAGCGCCATTGATGACCGGTTCGGGTGTTGTACTGGAAATTCTGTCGGCTTGGTCCAGGAGGTATGTGTCTGCGCCACTAATAGGAGTGTACACTTGACGGACAAATTCCTGTCCATTCGTCCACTTGATAATTGGCATCTGCACAGCTTTGCCCGTCTACATGCAGCACACACATGCTAAATAATGTGCATGACATAAGCGGAATAAAAGCATTGACATACTTGTGTTCATACACAAACAACATAGTCCTTTCAAATTCTTCAATTGAATCAACAAATTTCGAATTTTTTTTATCACAAACTCCATTTTTTTCAAATTCTCAAATTAAAAAAAAACTACGAAACTTGCCAATGCTTTCAGTAAAATAAAATAAATTCAATTAGCAGGGACAAAGAGAATCGTTGACTAAATTTTGTTTAACGAGACTGTTTGCCAGGACCTGATGCTATAATGAAATAAAATTGTAGCCAATAAAAAAAATAATAAAAAAATTCGAATTAACAAGATACTTCAATACTACAATGGGATGCTTAAACATCAAAACGTAAACAAAAAATTTAAAATTAGACATTCCAATAGCTAATTTTAAAATTATAACGACTATTTTTAGTTGTTAACTCGGCATAAAGCATCAAGCGAAAAACAAAGAAAATAAGCAGTGTTTATGCTAGGAAATATTGTAAAGAAAATTTACAATTGCAGGCTTCGGACTCGCTTTAGAGATGGAAAACAGTGTAAATAGTGTAATGAGTTTGAAAAAAATAGTGTCAAGATAGTGCCATAAAAATTTTCAAGTATTAAAAAAGAACTTCAATGTTTTTTTTCAGACTTCAGACTAATAATGATTAAAATTCCTATTTAATTACCGTAGGCTTTACAGCCTTTCTCCTTTTTTCTTATTTTTCCGCACTTAAATTCCAACTGAATTAATAGAACCCAATAAGGAAATCCAACTAGTTTTGGTTGAAAGTTAATTCTTTTTAGATGTTCAAAATAATATTATTTGGTTCAAAATTGGGTTTCTTGTTAAAAATTCAACTATTTTAGTAAACAATCATTTTTTCGTTAAAAATGTAACTTTAAAGTTGAAAAATTAACTTGTTTCGATTTAAAATTAATTTTTTTCTACGAAATTCACACTTTCGCCTTGAAAATTCGTAATTTCAGCTCAAAAATTCAACAATTTGGTAGAAAATTGAACTATTTTGTTAAAAATTGATGTATTTTGTTAAAAAAAACATCTTCATTGGCAGAAAATATTTTTTTTTGTTAAAAATCAAGGAATAATTTTATTTTTATTTTGTATTGAAATTTTTTTTTTTTGAAATACAAACTATTACATTTTTCGTTGAAAATTAATCTTTTTAGGTTGAAATTTTAACTACTTGTTTGAAAGTTGAAGCACTTTCTTAAAAGTTTATTTCTGTTATATTAAAGATTCATCATTTTAGTTGAAAGTTAGTTTTTTGTTAGAAAGTAATTTTTTAAACTGAAAATTTAGCTTTTTTCTTATGAATTCTATTCATTGGTATAATTGGTCAATTTGGTATAAAATTTAGCTATCGCGCACAAAATTAATCTGATATGTTCAAAATTCGTATTTAAATTGAAAATAAATTCTCAATTAATATTTTTTAAATTTATCTTTGATTAAAAAACGGCCATTTTTAGTTAAAAAATTCTACTACTTAGTGAAAAAATGTTCGAAACGAAAAAAATATGTACTAAAAATTAATCAAATAAAATTTGGATTAACATCACATACATTGTTAAAAGTATTTAGTTGAAAATTTATGTCATTGGATAAAAATTCATCTTCTTTCGTATAAAGTTAATCTTTTTGGTTAAAAATTAAACTATTTTTTAAAAATGTATGTATTTTGTTGAAAATTGGACATTTTTGGTAAAAAATACATTTTTCTGGTAAGAATTCGTCCTTGTTGTTTAAATTCAACCGTTTTTATATTTTGTGTTAAAACATTTTATTGTTAAAGTATTAACTATTTTTGTTTAAAATTTATCTTTTTATGTTGAAACTTCAGCTAATTGTTTGAAAGTTGAAGTACTTTAAAAAAATTTTATTTACTGTTTTATTGAAAATTCATAATTTTAGTTCAAAGTTCATTTTTTAGAAAGTATTTTTTAACTGAAATTGAAATATTTTGTTGAACATACAACTCTTTTGTTGAAAATTCTTGTTTTGGCTAGAAAATTCAACATTCTTTATGAATTTTTTCTTTATCAACTGAAAAACCTTTCTCGGTTGAAAATGCATCCTTTTGATTTGAAAATAGTGTCGTGCTTAAAAAAAGTGTCAAATAGAGTTCATAGAGTGGTGAGTTCGAGGTCTGAAACTGGTGAAAATCTCAACTTCTATAACCGTCAAATAAAAAGAAAAGGAGTAGTAATCCCACTATGTCTATTTTTAGGTTTCTAAGTATAATATAAATATATATATATATATAAATTATTATAACCAAACATTTAACTTTGATTTTACAGAAAAGTAAATATGCAGGTTATGGAAAAACATATTTTCTAGAATAAGCCCGGGCCTATGCCTTTCTCGAAATTCCACAACAAGTAATCTGACGAGAAATTATAGGTAATCTCGTCAAGAGATATGACTTACCTCAGTGAGATCGACAATTTCTCCTGTAACGGCGTCCAAGAGGTCCCCATAACATTTTCCGGTTATAGAGCATTTATTAAAGGTCATAATATTCTGTGTAAGCGTCCCCGTCTTATCGGAGAAGATGTACTCGATTTGGCCCAATTCCTCGTTTAATGTAGTAGTCCTAGCTTTCGCGTGAGTATTCGTGGGCTCGAAGTACATCTCTTCATCCCAATTGATGAGAAACGATTGCACGAATCTGATTACCTCGACACTTACGTACAAACTTATCGGCACGACCGTATTCAAAACGATAGCGTATGAAAAAAATACGAGAAAAGCAATCACTGTAGCGCCTACTAATTGTTCACTGGGCACAAGAGAATCCCAAGGCAAATATGCTTGGAAGTCATAGCCCACTAAACTCTCCCAAATACCACAGCCAATCATACAGAATAAACACAAGGAAAGTAAAAAGAAAACTATTCCAATGATGAGCAGATTCAGCAGTCTATCTATGGAGGTTCTCTTAAACTTGGTCTTTCCTGAGTTTTGCATCAGTTTGGTATCCTTGCCTGCAAAGATCACCATACCATAGCACCATTGGGTGTTTCTGAGCACGCAGCCCCGCAAAATCACTTTGTCATTATCCAAAGCGTACCTGAAACAATACAAAATTATATCAGTCTTGCAATTATCGATTTATTTTCTAACAAAAAGTTAAATTATCCATTAAAAGTTTGATTTTTTAAACATATGTTTGGAATTTCTACCAGAATAGTTTAATTTTTTTAACCAAAAACATTAATTTACGGCCAACAACATTGAATTTCTACCAAAAAATATGTAATCTTAACCCAGAGATGAAATTTTAAAGTGAAATGACGAATTTTCTACAAAACAAATAAATTTTCAACCAAATACTTTAATTTAAATATCTACCAAATTGTTGAATTTTAAAGCCGCAAAAAATGTTTGTACAAAACAGTGGAATTTTCAACAGAAAATTAAATTTTTCTGAAAATAGTTGAATTTTCATTCAATAACATTAATAATCGGCAAAAAGATATACTTTTTACCAAAAGGAAGATGAAATTCGACCGAAGGAGATGAATTTTCTAACCAAAAAGACGAATTTTCTGCAAAAAACTTAATTGACAAGAAAAAAAGTTATAACTCAACCGGATAATTGAATTATCTACCAAATTCTTGAATTTTTAAGACAAAGAAATTCTAAAAAATCCGCCCGCATCGCGGACAAATTCTTATTGCGCGCCGCTCGTTGTGCTCGCAAGTTTGAGCGTAGGGTCTCGCGCTCCTTAATATATTTCCTTTGCGCTCTACGCTCGAACTTCGTAAGTCCCACAGATTTCTTGAAACTAAAGGTCAAACCATCGACAACAGTAATTTGGTGATAGTGAATTCTTTTTCGTTAAAGCTCCTTCGGCTTTACCGAACACATTCTTATCACGTATCACGTGCGTCGCACTCGAATTTGTATATATATTTTTAATTTTTTTCATATCGCGCGCTGCTTGGCTGAAATTGTTATTTTTCCTTCTTTTTTTGGAATTTGAAAATGATATATCTCTGAAAATGTTCATTTTAACGAAAAATGTCATAAGGATAAATTGTTCGCATTTTAGAGTACTATAAACGCACGCACATGCAATCTACAAATTTGGTAAAAAACGGTCTCAACAATTTTGAAAATGCTCTAACTTTTTGAATTTTTATTCAAAATGGCTGGCTAACGAACTTGAACTTTAGTTTCTGACACTTAAAGAGTGTGCAAAGGCCAATCGAATAGAATAATTTTTTCAATGGTTATCGTGCTCACAGCCTGACATACATCCATACATACACGCATTCATAAAAACAGACACATTCGTAAAAACCTGATTTTTCCGTTCAGGGGGTCTCAAAACGTGGACAGTTGACAAATACCGGAGGGTCAAATTTACACAAATCTTACACCTTCTCTGGATGGGAATGTAAAAACAGTAAATCTTCAACAAAAAAATGCATTTTTTATGAAGTATTTTTTTTTTTTTTGATAAAGTAGTGCGATTTTCAACCATGTAGTTGAATTTTTAACACAAGAAATAAATTTTTCGACAAATAGGAGAATTTTAACTAAAAGCGATGAGTTCTAAGACACAGACTTTTTAACCCAAAAGAATGAACTTTTCACAAAAAACGTTGGACTTTCTTGTTGTCCATTAATTTAGTTTGCATTAAAGCAAAAGAAAGAGAAAACGGAGGATTTTCTTGAATACAGGGCTTACTTTTCTAGGATCTGTTAGTTTTAATAATTCAACACTTATCTAAGACACTTAAACCAATAAATAAAAAAATTCTTCTTACTTTGTTCCTCTCCATATCAGAGTGCCATCGAATTTGTTCAACAAATTGTTGGGTGTTTCACAAATGATCTCCCCATCGAACTGACCAATTAATTCGTGGTTGTCCATCATTTCTGAAGTTTCAGGTAAGCACTGTCGGCACTTCAGATTTGTCTCCCTAGAATTTCATTACGATTAGATCTAGAAGCGTCCGTTGATGAAGGAAAAGAATATGAGAAAGATATTAACATGGAAACTCGTTAAATGAAAATTTAGAAAAATTGTTTATAAAAAATGGTTTAATTAGGTTGAGAGCCTAAGTAAATGATGCGCCACTCTCACCCGTCCAACTCTGCTGTCTCGATGTAGCAGAGACCATTTGGTTCACTTGTTGACAACAGGAGAACATCAGCTGCTACAAACTGATCGTTTTCCATTCGAATCACATCTCCCACTTGGACCTGAGACCATTTTTCCTCACGTAAGTTTGTGCCCCGTAAAGTTCTCGATTTTCTATTGTTAACTTGGGAATCGCTGCTATGTCGTTGCTGGAAATTAAATTTAAATGAAATTACATTTAGTGCTGAATATAGTGGCGAGGAAGAAAAAGCAACTGTATATTTTATAAGAGATTTCAATCATTCAAAATATCTCGATGCAAATCTTTTTTAAATCCAAAATGAACAAAATAGTTTAGAATAAATAATGAATTTTTGACCTTAATATAATCAGGATCACAGTGGTTTAGCAGTTCCATTTCAGGGGCAATAGGAGAATTTCTCTTCAATAACAGGGGAAATTTTTTTCTTTTTAAAAATCACAGCGTAATGAACAAAAATTAATAAACACAATATTTTTATAAAAAACCATACATATAATAGTAAATATAATATAGTAAAAATAGTAAATATTTTTTGAAATATACTGTTTTTTTATTAACAATAGCAACTTTAGATGATAAAAATTATCATAACAGAACAAAAAATGGTTTAAGATTGAAAATGCTCTTTTAAAAGATATTAAAAAAATTCTAGTAATAAAAAGCTAATCAGGCTTTCAAGATCAATGAGTGCGAAATTTTTAGACATACCGTTACACTCCTTTTTTATACAGGAAAATCTAATTTCTTTATGAATTAAATGTTATAAAAACATATCTCAGTTACGTGCGAGATATATATTTTTTTTATTTCGTCACACTGTTGAATGAATCATGTTAGCCTTCCTTTTTCTCGTAATGTCTTTATTATAATAACAGCAAGTTTCTTATTCTTAAAAAACTATTCGCAACTTCAACAAAAAAAAAAAGAAAAAAATGACAAATTTCTCAAATATGGAGATTTTAGGGGAGTTTGAGAAAAATAGGAGAGAGAGAACATTCAAAAATGTTCACGCAAATCTCAATTTTTTGACAACGCCACTAATTTGTAGCAAATACGAGGTTTGTCCAGAAAGTATCAAACCATGTGGTTTACCAGGAGTATGAGTTAATTTTGATCAATGACGAGCCCTCGTTTTCTAAATAGCTAACAGCTAATTCGTCGCATTCTGCTTTACCAGAAATTGCTGAATAACCTGCGACGAATGGGCCAGTGCGTTGTCGCAGAAAAAGACACAGTCGCCACTTTTCCATGCATTAAACTCAACATTTTCGACACAATAGTTTTTGGAATCTCTATGCCTTTTTCTATATCTTTCACTATTAAACGACGATTTCCATTGTCGGATACTTTCCTGTCAGACAATGTATTGGGAACCAATTTGAAAGTTAATCCAAAATTAACAAAAAAGTAGAAAATAAACAATGAATTTTTTATCTTAACATAATATTATTACCAGAATGGAATTAAGATTCACTGTTTTTTCCTCATTAATAGTTTTCTAATTATTTCAAGTTGCTCAATACTTTGGGTTCAGATTTGAAAATATGGATACTCACAAAATCGTCGTAGGCATCTTTGACGGCAGTGAGCGTGAGTACCCCAATAAGAGGGATGGCTGTCGTGATTGGTGTCAGAGAGGATATGGCGGGGATCATCTGAAGTACCAGCAGACATAGGAAGTAAAAATTGGCGAGCCTTTGAAATTGCTCAAACAAATTCAATGGCAGGAACGTCAAAACCGAATACTTGGACGTCTTGATATAATTATTCTGCAAAAATAAAATTTCATCCTACACTTAATATTTCTTTTCAAACTTTATTGTATATAAAAATGTTTTAAACCATCTTTTATACATAATCTCTAACATAGTCATCTTATGCCACAGAATTACACAAAAACGTTAAAATAAGAAAAGTATGATTTCAATTATGAGTGTGATTGGCTTTTTTTGCAATTTTGTTACACAATATGACTTTGTTACAGATTATGTTTTTAACCATTTTTTCAAAACTTACTAGACAGTGAAATTAAGCCTTAGGAGGTTTCACAGTCCCTAATGAATAAAAAATTGGATAAAAAGGTACTAGAAAATTTTAAAAAGCTGAAAGAATGAAAAATAGATCAATAGTATAATTTGAAAATTATCATTATTGAGTTTATCTATTTTTAATTCTTTCAGTTTCTCTTGATTTAATTTCTAGTATATTTCTATTAGTAAAAAGTTGTTAGGTTCTCTACTAATTTTTTGGACATAGGTAGAAAAATTTAGATATTGAAGACATGAAAATTACTAGGGGAAAAATGCGCTGTTGTTCCAGATTGAATATTAGTTTAATTAGTAAACAATTAATTCGTATTAATTCAGAATAAATTTTCAGAATTTTAATTTTTTGAGAAATTTAACATTTTCCCTAAAGAACTAAAATAATTATAAAGGCTACAAAATAGTACGAATGAAGAAATTCCAGTAATTTTTTCAAAATTCTATTATTTTACAAAATAGTTTAACATTATTGTTTAATTTCAAACGCTATCAATTTCAAATTATTAAGTTTTGTCTGCTTTAAGCTTCAATTACCACAATAGTCTTGTGATATTTAAATTTTAAATTGTTTAATAAGTCTTTAAATTTGAAATTGCATAATTTGTAACGTCTTAAATATAAACCGAACAATTTTATATACCTATATTTTCTAAAGCTTTTAATTGAAAATATTTCATATTTGAAAAATGAAATGAGAAATTATTAAATTCTGAATGCATACATTTTGAAATTCTTCATTCTCATCCATTTTATTAAAAAAAACAGAGGCATTTAATGAGATTTAAAAACATTTTTACGTAATTTTCGAAAATGTTAAAAATTTCAAGATGGTATGTGGGATTTCAAAAGGATTTCTAGAGATTTCACAAGATTTAAGGGATTTTTATGATTTTAAAGGATTTTGAAGAATATTGTGTATTTTAAAAGACTCCGAGAAATTTAATGCGATTTCAAAGAATTTTGTAGGATTATAGAAAACATCAATCGATTTTAAAGGAGTTTAAAAAGATGTTGATAATGTCAATGCATTTAAAAAAAATGAACCATTTTTAAAAGCATGGGCCCTAAAGGATCCAAAGAGTTTTAAGGTCTGTGAGGCCTGCCATTCGAGGTGAATTGTACATTCAAACATGTATTTAGTACTTATTTTGCTTACCGCATAGTTGAACTGTGAGTTGTACTCGCGGTTATTTGCTCGAATTCGCCTTTCTGTCTCTGTAAACAAATGGCAGATTAAATACCTATGAAATTAACATGTTCTGATATTATCGTGCAAATTGTAATTAATATACCAATCCCATTATTATTATTAAATGCGCTGACTTTTAGAAATAACTTCATCACATATATTTGAAATTTCAATCATTTTTCTTTTTTTTTTTAATCTGAATTATTTAATGAATCTGAACGCATTATTGTTACAAGTAGCTAGGTAGGTAATATATTACGTTCTAGAAACGTGACATTATTAGAAGGTTGTAATCACCCTTCAGTTATATCTGAAGATATTCATTAATGCGTAAGTATTTTTCCTTGTAAACCTGAGCAGAGACATGTTTGCAACGTTAAATCTCGCTTTCTTTTAGTATTAAGTTGTAAATGCAGAATACGAGAATGATGATAATGATCATAAATATTTTAGCAACAATAAAAGTATTTCAAAAAAAGAGAAACTAAACTCATAAATAATTATTCAAATTGTAGATAATTCTAGATAGAAAACAAGAAACTCAAGTCTTTTGCATTGAACATGGACTGTAGGTTGATGATTCACTGAAAGTGGAAAATAAAAAGTGGGTCATCTATAATGAAGGAGGCATTATAAATATAAATGTAAAAAAGGTCCTTTTTTGCACAAATAGTTTGCAATTACGCTTGTAATACAAAAAAACCTTAAGTTCACTTTATTGATTAAGAGCCTCGCGATTAAATATTTAAATACCTTTAGAAAATGGAGTGTATATATAAAATGATGATAAGATTATATTTAAAGAAACAATTTTGGATACATTTCATATCTTGAATATACAGGGTTGCTACAAAATCTGAATTTAGAAAATCCCTCACTTTCCACGCTAAAAAAAAATGTTCGTTTTCAACTCAAAAGGATAAATTTCAAACAAAAAATAGAAGAATTAAGTTTTCAATTAAAAATTAGCCATTTTTTGAAATTTTCAAAAAGAAACAGTCAAAATATATCAAACGATACGAATTTTAGCTAAATTAGTTTAATCCTCAACAAAATCAGGTTAATTCTTAAAAAAGAGGCTTTTTAAACAATAAAATGCAATTTTCAAGCAAAGAAAGATTTTTCAGTGAATACAGAAAAAAAATTTCATCCAAAATGATAAATTTTTAAGCCAAAATCATTCACAAAATAGTTAAATTCTCAAACAAATAAATAAATTTTTAACCCATAATAGAATAGTTAAAATTTCAGTAAAAAAATTAATTTTCAATCAAGTAAAATTAATTATTAAATAAATCAAATTAATTTTCAAGTGAAGAAAAGTAATTTTCAGTAAAACAGTTACATTTGCAACCAAACAGATAAATTCTATTTAAAAATATCACATTTTAACAAAAAATAGATCAGTTAAATTTTCAGTTCAAAAAATAAGTTTTTAATAAAAAAATGATCAACTAAATTTTAAATTTTCAACCAAGAAATTAGTTATCTTCTAAAAACGATTATTTTTAACAAAATATATGCATTTTCAACCAAACATTTGCATTTTTAAAGAACTTTATGTATTTAATAGTTAAATTTTCAACCACATCAAATGATTTTCAACAGAATAGTTCAAATATGTTTGAGTTTTTTTCCAACTAAAAAGATGAATGATAATTCATCATTTCAGTTTGGAAAACTGGATTTTTAACAAAGTAGTTCCCCTTTCAAACAAATAGTTAAATTTTTAACTGAAGAAGATATATTTTCAACCTAAAATAAAATACTTCAAATTTCAGCCAACAAAAAAAATTTTCAAAACAAAAAATAATTTCCAAGAAAATAGTGAAAGTTAGGGAAAAAATAATTATCAACTAAAATCATGAATCATCAACCAAGAAGGTGATTTCTTAACACAGAATATAATTGTTGATATCTCAACAAAAATAGAATTTATTTTTAATGGTGATCTTTTAAATTCAACCAAAAAGATGAATTTTCAACGACTTTTAAACAAAATTATTTAATTCTAAACAAAATAATAAAATTAACTTCAACTTGAGATTACCGAAAATTCCCTTACTCTGTAAGGTTTTCCCTGTCATTCCCTGATCAGTTTTACAATTCCCTGACCTTAGCATCCCCGAGATTACTTAAGTCATAAATAAAAAGTAATAAAAAATGACTTGTGGCTAATGGTTACAGTAATTGAAGGTCTAGAGATTATATTTTACTGTCCTCTTAATTAGGAAGATTTTACTTAGTTTATTACTATTCGTCCTGATATTTCAATTTTGCGCCATAATGACGTTAGAATCGTAAAACCACACTTAAACATAACCTCTAGTTTCGACATCACTTTGTCGCGAAATTTAAATTGCAAATGTGTAACTTTTTTTCAAAAGAATATTCAATGAAGAATATTTCTCGATTGTAAATTCTCAGGAATTTTCAACTCTAAATCTAAAATTTGTTGACTCTTTTGAATCACTTCCGGCTGTTTGACCATATGGAAAAACTCACCACTGGAAAAAAAAGAGGTGGTGCGACCAATGCACTCAGTGGCTGGAGGTGAGCTTGAAGGTGCAGACGAAGAAGGTGTTGGTGTCGGTCGGTACCTGGTTCCCTTCCATACAACTAGTTTCCCTAAAACCGTCAGCAACGACTCTCGGAGGGTGATGTGTCTACTACTTCCACCACCGAGGCTGCTCGAGGAATCTCTCTTTGAACACTCCCCTGCAGATACAATATCCGCCGAAGAAGAAGGTAAATTCAAGACTACGTGGCCCGTTCCTGGCTGGGCCAGATGCTTCTTCTTGAATTTCCGTCGTTTCCGTTTCTTCTTACGTGTGCCGCCTCCGTTTTCCAATTCCTCCAGATTGCTTTCTAGTTTCGATGTTGTATTAGATTGCTCGCTTCCATCGACCTCGCCTCTTACCTTGGTGAAGGACCCAAGATTTGTAACGGATTCGAGGACACGGTTCGCTTCACGTGCACGTGAAATTTCATTCATTCCTTATTTACTCTCGATGCAATATCAAATTCAGTTAATAATCAAGGAATCTGAGCGATGAGTTTCGAGTGAAAATTTGATACTAATGTCCTGTGCGATTAGGAATAATAGGAGCTGGGGTATTACGCTCGTAATTCAATTATTTATAGGCAGATGAGGCAGATTATTATGAAACAGAGGCAAATAGTAATTATAATTTAAATTTCGCGCCAAAATTACAAATATAATGTCACGCTTAAACATAACCTCTTATTTTTGGCTTTCGTAGCGTGAAATTGAAATTGTCCGATATTCTTAACTGATTGAAACTTAGAATTGTTAAATTTCAAAAATTTCTGAGCATTACTAATATTTCGTTTAAAATGAATTTACATACTTGAATAAAAAACATAACCCCCAAAAAGAAAACAAGCACTCATTTTTAATTACGTAAACGCTAATTTGATCGCTTATTGACTTAGCTCAGACATTCGAGCACTCACCCTAGCACTACTAGCATCTTGGATTACGAGCGTTATATTTAGATGGAGAATATCAGGCGAAGAAGGCTACTCATGCATTTTTCATAAAATTAGCAGAAAAAGAAAATGGAAAAGATTACTTTTCGAGGATTTTTATTTACTTTTGTTAATTGCAAGTAGAATGTAGATTAGTTTAATTCATTAATTTAATTACTGATTTTTTGTGGGTTACTTTAGATTTGGAAGTTGGTGCAAAGAAGCCGTCAAAGAGGGAATCGAGGTTTCTTAATCAGAAATCGAAGTGTGAATCCGTACGGAATAGTTTATGAAGAAAGTTACGAGGGTCAACGATTGGGTGCTTCCTTGCAACAAAAAATTAAAAAAGACTTATATCAATTAGAATTAAATAACTAGGGTGACCACAAAACTTCAGTTTCAAAACAATTTGAAATTGTGAATTGTGAATTAATTATGTGACTAAAGTTCTTTTGAATTAAAAAGAATTCCAAAGAATTAGCTTCATAAGGCTTCAAAACAATTTCAAGTTAAATTTAGAAGGATTCAAATGAATTTAATTTTTTTAATCCTGCATATTCCAATTTTTACAATAATAAGATATGAAAAAATGAATTGAATTCAATAGGTTTGAAATAAATTTAGAAAAATTGAAGGGAATCGGAAGAAATTTATGAAATGTCTAAGAATTCACGGTGAGTTTAATAGACTTGAAGATAAACAAAACAAAACCTAAAAAACTATATTGAATTGGGTAGAACTAAGTGAATTTAGAAAACTATAACTGAATTGTTTAAATTCAAAAGAATTCAAAAAAAACAAAAATAATTAAGGATAAATGAATAAAAATGCAGGGTGAGTTCCAAATAAATTTAAATGAATTGCAAGAAATATTTAAATATCTACTCAAATATGTGAAAACCTACGACATCCCTCACTTCCCCGTGAATAAATTACTTAAAAATCCATTTAAATATGATAAAATCCCGTGAAATTCTATAAAAATTTGATATCTCTTGGAATTTTTCAAGGATTTAAAAATCTTGCATGTTTTTTAAAACCGTTGCACAGAAATTCTATTATATTATTTACAATCGCATGGTCTTTAAAATGCCTTGGAATGTTAAAAAAAACTCTAAAATATTTAACATAATTTGAAATCCTATTAAATTACTCGAATCAACTGAAAATTCTTTGAAATCTTTTAAAATACCATAAAATATTTAAATTCTTTAAAATCTTTCGAAGTCCCTTAAGATTGTTAAAATTCATTAAAATTAAAAAATATTAAATATGACAAATCCTTTGAAGTTCTTTGAAACTTTTTAAAGCTCTTGCAAATTCCTTGGATTTTTTTAAATACACTAAAATCTTTTAAATCTTTTGCCACCATTTGAAATTATTGAAATCTATTTAAAATGCCGTAAGATTTTTCAAGTCATTAAAAATTTTTAAAATCCCTTAAAATTATAGAAATCAATTGAAAATTGCTTGGAATCTTAAAGCAAACCTTAAAATCTTTCAAATTCTTTAGAATCTTTGTAAACACCTTAAAATATTTTTAAATTATTGAAATCCTTGAATTCAATTCAAATCCATTACAATATTATGAAATTATATGAAATCTGATATTTCCTAAAATTCGAGGAAATTTATTTAAATACGTTAAGGGCATGTGAAACGTCTGTAAATTAAGTTTCTGTACGTTTATTAGATCTCGCAGGTATTTTAAATATTACACGATTACTGGGACGCTTACTGAAATTCTCTTAAATCTGATTAATTTGAAACAATAAAATAAAAAAAATAAAAAAATAATTAAAAATATCTAAAAACATTATAGGTTTGGTAAAATCGTTACGTACCATCGGAAATTCTATGAAATTATTTACAAACGCATTCAAATTCTTTAAATCCCTTAAAGTCTTTAAAACCAAATCAAATTATTGGAATCAATTAGACATTTCTTACAATTTTTTTTTTAAATTCTCTAAAATAATTTAAATCCTTTGAAATATTTTGAAATCCCTTACAATTTTGTAATGATTGTGAAAAATCCTGAGAATTTAAAAAAATACCCTGAAATCTTTGAAATCCCTTCAAGTGATTGAAATCTATTAAAAATTTCTCGGACTCCTTTAAAATGCCCCAAGATATTTCAAAAGAACTCAAGAAAAATTATATATAGGTACAGACACATCAATTAATAGAGTTAATCGCTCACTTTCCCTCAACAAAAGCTCCCTGACTTTTCCCTGTTTCTACGTTTTTCCTAACCTGCGGCCACCCTGGTGTAATTTTACATTTTCATAGAACTTTTTTCCAAAATACATTTTTACTGAGTGAAGATTTATATATTTTTTCGCTATTTTCAATTTACCTATTAAAATCGATTTCAGTGAATAGAACATTTTCTGTAAGATGTAGATTTCCCGGCGATTAAATAAAAAAATTCGTGAAACTGATGAAAATGAAAATAGGTAAATCGGTAAATAATAAGGATAGCAACCAAACGTAGGGTTTCACGAGTCGGAAGGACTCACCTCGAAGACTTCGAGTTCCAATGTGTCCACCTCCTCGAAGTTCATCGTCTATCCTACAAAACTATCCTCTCTTCTAGGGCCAACCTCTTCCTCGTGGCACCCTAGTCGTGCCAACGAGACCGTGTCCTCGATCGTTACATAGTTTTCCTTTCGTATCATGTCAGTCACTTGAACATCAGCAGACTACCAACTTCTTCTTCTTCATCTGTACTTGACTTCCGGTAACTACGTCGGCGGCGACGTTCTGGCATTCCTCGTGTCGACGAGGTCCAGTAGGCATTTCTCACACTTTATTTATTCATTCGCTTATTTTAATATCAGCGAATCACTTATATCATTATTGTAATTGAGTGTAATCATCTGCACAAGCGCATTATTTGCCCCGAAAGAGTATTTTATTAAGGATGTACTCCATCCTGCAGGGTTAATCTCAAAATTAATAAAATCTTTATCAGGGTGTGTACCTGACGGATGATTTTTAATTATCGGTCACGTACCGGTTTTTTTCAGTTCAATTGGTCATTTCATTATTTGATAACTAATAAAAACGCAATACTTTATTTGAGTGTCCAATACTCGCTTCTAAGTTAATGTAACTGTTGAAATCCAATCGAACAAAATAATTATCTTCTTATTCATTTTTAACACGTCTTATGCTTCCCGTAAGCAGTTAAAAATGATATTTTCTATGAAAAAGAAACCAATGAAAGCATAGTACCGCCACTTAATGTGTACATCCATTTTTCAGTACCGTAAAATTTGGCTAATGGAATCGTTTTTTCCCCGGTTTTTTACCATGAAGTGCAAGAAGGAATTTAAATCATATATAATATATGCTTTAAATGTACAATTTCTAGCTACCCTTCTTTCATACTATAAAGCACAAACATAAATTTAATTTATAATCAACTATTTATAATGTCTTGGAGTGTGAACGCCTTTTTCCACCAATGTGGGACTAAGTCACTCACTCTCAAAAAAAGAAGTAAAAAAAAAGTTCCCGGAAAGAGGACTTTTGATTTTATGACAACATTAAATAATCTGCCTATTGTCATTTGGAACATAAACATATTTATTTTTAACATTACGTATTAATACGTAAGTCATATTAAAATACATGTTATAATACATAGACTTTGTTCTTTCTGAAAATCGTGAAACACATTTTTGATCCTTTAATCTAAATTATTATTACTGGCAACAATTACACATTTGGTTTAAAATAAAACACTATGAGCAGCATTTAGCCACCAAACGGAAAATTCTTACAAACATAATTCTACTGGACAAAAAATACATTATCCCGTGCAGAAATTGCCAAATATTTTCCTTATTTTCGACTTGGGCCAAATCGGGCACACGATTTTTTAGATGTTAAATTTGGCCTCCCCTAGACCCCGACTTAATGGCCAATCTTGACAGTAGATGGCGCCCCATTAGTTTCGGTGTCTAAAGTGGATTGATTCCAAACCTCCCAAGTTTCAATGTACAGGGTCAAACGTCAAAAATATTTCAATTAATAATTGAAAAAGTGATAAAAAAAAAGTGAAAAAATGCCAAAAGCGAGAACAAGACAAGCCCGTAGGCACCTTATACTTTAAAATATTCCTGAGTCACGTGTTGAAGACTATATTAGGTAAAATAAGGTATGTTAAGTTGAAAACAACCTCGAAATTAGGTTATTAATTTAAAAGAAAAGAAGCCGAAGTAATATTTACTGTGTTGAATTTAAAAACGAACTAGATTAACAGTGACGTCATAAATATATTCATTTTGACGTATTTTTATGTAATTTTATATAATCGGTATAGGAATACAACCTTCTTATTGTCGTGTATTCGATTTTGTAAAAATAACTTAAAGATCCAGTGCAACATTATAATCCAAGCGGGGCCAGATCTGGGCCAGACTGAGTTATCTCTAGGCGCTGAACTCGGGCCCCGATCGGGTATCGCGATTCATTTCGAGTCTGGCCCCATCTAGATAGCCTGATTTGGGCTAAATTCTGCCCGATTTGGCCCCGATCAGATTCACATTGGAATTTCTGCACGGGAACTGTAAAATATGATTCATTGCACAAATTTGACAAAAAACTTTAAAATAGAGTTTAATATTCATGAAAACTCAAACGATGGCTAATCTTAAAGTTTTTTTATTTAAAGAAAAAAAATCATTATTTACCAAGAATAAAGTTGCATATAATAATTTAAAATTGTAAACTTCTGAATTGTTCATTTCATAAATTCTGCGTAACATCTTTTTCTCTTAAGTCAGTCGAAAGCTATTAAAATTCTGAATAAAATAGCTAGCCTAGGAATAATTCATTTTATCAATTTTTGAAGTTAAGCTATTGCCAAAATAGTTAAAAAGGTGATGTTTTCTTACATTTTTAATAACAAAAAAAATAATGAATATTGTTCATTGTTCTTACGCTCATTTTAAAGGTAAATTTCGGAACTATCGCAGTAGTCCATTTTTAATTGCTTTCGGTAATATACATTCAGGAAAACCTATGAAATAAATGTCCCCACTAGTCCCGTCTTACGATATTTAAGGGAAATTATTGGTGGGGATGTGAGGGGGAATAAGGAGAGGGGAATTAGGGGAAGTGATTGGAGGGGAAGTTAGGGAAGCAGGAATGGCTGAAATGAAGGTAGGAACAGTAGGGGAACTGTAAAACAGAAAGGGATGAAAAAGTAGGAGAAATGAGAAACGTAGGGAAAATTTTTGGAGCGGTAATAGGGGAAATACGTCAAATAAGAAGAAATGAGGACAGGTTTAAACGACCTAAGTATCATTTTAACAGACTTCGAAACCCTTTTTTGTAGGCGCCGCGTCTACTTTGACTAATTTTTTTATTATTTTCCTACACATGAGATGACTGCAAATGTCTCCAATTTTGGTAATCTAATTTCAACTTCTCAATAAATGATTTCAGCTTTAATCTTAAATTTAAGAAAACCTTATAATTTTAACCATCTTTACAGAAAATGCTTAAAAAATTGACAAATATCTTCAAACTGTATTAATGAAATCAAATAAATGTTACTGATAACAATTGTGTGTATCCAAATATTAAGTGGCGGTAACGCATTATTTTTGAATTTTTTTATTTAATTAACGATCACAGGTGCAAGGAACATTGTGGAAATTGTTTGTTTCAAAAATCAGGTTTCTGGAAAAAAAGTTTTCTTTAAATTTCGGAATTGAAATGATATTATCACTCACGTCTTACGAACGAAAAAAATTATTTTTTATGAGAAAAGCTTAAAACTTACAAAATAATGGTTTTTACAGTAGTTTTTGTAATTTAATTTTTCCTTCTTTTCACCTATCAATTTTTCAAAAAATGGGTCAATGTAAATAAATCATGGCTCTTTTTTTATGGGAAAACATTCCCCGTACAAATAAGCCGTCATTTCCTAAAGTTCAACCATTTTTAAAAAATTGGTAAGAAGCGATATTAGGAAGAAATTCAAGTTCAAGAAACATTTTAAAATACGTGTTTTCGTATGGTTTAAACTTTTTTCATAAAAAAAGAAGTTTTTTCTTTTCTAAGACATGCCTGACAATATCATTTTAATTCTTTAAATCATAGAAAAACTATACTTTCTGAGTTCTGATTTTTTTGCACAACTACCCTAAAACCTGTCAAAAGTTAGTTTAAATATTTATATGAAAGACTTCAAGGTTTCGTGATCGAAAAAACTGCGATTAATATAACTATCAAAACACTTTTAATTTGCATTTTAGTACAATCGAGAAAAAATCCCGAGAACTGAATAAAAGTTCCGGTTCTTTCTCGGTAAACAAAATTTCCGGCTATTTCCCGGTCAAATAGACACAGTGTTTATAATTATTGATAAAGTTAACGAAAAATGAAAAAAATAGTTTGGATCAAATACTTAAGTACTTGAATTTTCGTTTTCTTAACTAAAATTTGTAAAGTAAACAATTTGAACCCAGAATATTTTTTCCACAGTAAATAAACTATAAGTAACGACACTGTTCAATAAACAATTTACACCAAAAATTCGTTGCAGTTAAGAATGAGCAAATTTTCCTCGATTTGATCAATAATTGCAAAAATTGATCTTTCAAAATGTCATCCCTTTAACCGTGTGGAAGGTTACAAGAAGCGTTCTATCAATTTCGAAATAATAAATTCGACAAAGGGTTGTCCTATTCTAATTCTAAATTATTTTGGAGGAATTTCTACATTAAGGATTTAACTGCAAAATTTGATTTCAAACTGCCTTTTCTAAGAGTTCTTAAATCAAGAAATAAAAGTTTAAATCGGATAACCACAGTTAATCCTTGTGTGCAACAATCATTATGCAATTAAAATCGATTCCTTATCGTTTATTCCAGTACACTCAACTCCCGATATATGAACCCCCGGTCTACGATATTCCTAGAACTGATGTCTTCGACAATTTCGCGATTAAGCGAGTTGCGGGACCGAGAGAGAAGCGGCGCTCTGTTAAGCATGACAGACAGCCCGAAACCGTTCTTACATCTGGAGTTGAGTTGTAAATAAATTTGAAAAGTGAGTACCAAAAGCACACAACAATTTAAAACACACAAAACACAATAAAAATGCACGTGTTGACATCACGAACGGAACAGTGAGGCTACAATCTGATGCACAATATTGCACGTCAGGTTTCTGCACACAAAATGTAACGTTATAATTAACTTATAATTATTCGTTAATTTAATTAATTATCCGCTACATTCTGTGTGCGACAACCCAAAGTGCATGCATGAAATAACTTGATACGAAAATAATAATCCACTCAAAACTGGATTTTTAGAATACGCTTGGTACCCCGGGCACCCTAGGTGTGTCCGCGATGTAAGTATACTTTAACGTTGATTATTTTGCTGAAGAAAATCCCTAAATAAACTTTTAATTTACTATTTACTTACAATAGAGCTAAATAACGACGATTCGGAAGTCCCAGGCGAAAATTGAATTGTTATTAGAGTTAAAAACAAAAATGTACCGTGGTTGTGCAACCGGGTACCCAAGTGTGCATTTTTACGTATTTCTGGCGCGAATATTAAATTAAATTCTTTATTAATGATGATTTGTTCGAAACTTGATCTGTTTATTTTTCACGTTACATGTGAGGTGTATCTTTTGATCCTTTTTTTGCATCGCCTCTTTCAAAAACATGTATTCAATCGCACTCTTTAGCAATTTAAATGAAAAATGTTTTCTCATTCAATATTGAGAGCAAAAATCTCGTAAATGCAGCTTCTACAAGTAAGATCCGCCTGGCATGGTCGAACCTCGGGTAGGGCGAATTTATTTTTAATTTTGCGATATCTTTCTACATAATGAATTGTATGAAATGGCTTTTTCACTTGAAGGTGTTTCAAAATCTTTTACATTCTATTCTCCTTGACTCGAGAAAAGAATTACGACATGAATTTTTCAATTAAGAACGCCTCCGGCTTCAGGAACATACGCCCTTGTCCCGAAACAAGCATGCGATGATCGTGAACGCATTTCCCAAAATAATAGGTATGGTCTAATTGTAAGATCCGCGGCGGCTTTCAGGATTTTCCAGAGAATCGTAAATCGAGAGGTGCAGCTTCAAGGGGATGTTACATAAGAGGCAAAGATTCTCATTCCATGGAACAAAATTATTTGATTTTATTCACTTGAAAGAAAAAAAGCAATTATTGCATGTGCGAATAGAATAAGTAATCAAACTTATTGTTAATCGAAGCTTGAGCAATGTAACATTAAACGTTCAATTTTAAAAATTTTATACTGAAAGTACCATTTTTAACAGAGCTTTACACTTTCTGAAACGTAAAGGATTGAGAAAGGAGTTTTTAATCAAACAAATTCTGAGTTCGAAAAAATGTTTTTTGGCTCAATTTTATTTAAATTAATGTGGACCGTGGGACACAACAAAAATCTATGATTTCAAATTCATAAATATAGTCGGCCGAAGAAATGATTGATTTGGTCTCAAATAGGTAAGTTAGTATCATTCTTCATGGTCCCTTAGCAATTATTTTAATTATAAAAAAAAGGATAGTGAGCAGCATTTGGCAAAGCGTTTCAAGCTGATTCCGCAAAAATTAATCTTACCCATACAAAAATGGTGAAAATGTACCACAAAATAGCTACAATTTTTAATAAAAAATATCACATTTCAACTAAATATTTGCATTTTGAATCAGATACTTGAAATTTTAATTAAAAACAATCAATTATCAACCAAAAATTAAATAATTATATTTTTAGTTTAGCAAATTATATTCAAATAAAATAAATTCTTTTCAATAAACTAGTTAAATACAGTAATATAAGGTTACTTTTACAAATAATCATTTTTCTCCGATTTCCTGACAACTAGGCTTTCCAGGAATTCCAGGCTTTCCCGGGTTTCCGGGTAGGCTAGAAACCCTACTAGAAACTATTTGAATAATTGAAAAATATGTTTTTTAAAATTTATTTTTAAATTTAAATCATTGACTAATATACCAATTAAAAAGTCGTCACAAAATACTTGAAAACTTGTCACTTATCGAATAAAAATAATTAATGTTGAACATATGTAAACAAATGCCGTTTTAGCATGGATCTGGCATTAAACTGCTATTTTGGACTTTTTGGGACATTTTACGGAAACATTATAAGGAGTTTAGGGGTCAAAATACAAAGTTTTTGGATGGAAATTATTCATTGAACACTCCTCAAGAATCAATTTTAATTTAAAAAAGTAAACTTTAAATTCCCAGGTAAGCTGGTTAATGTCCACCGATTACACAAAAATAGGGATTTTCTTTTCCCGGGAAGCGAAATAGTTAGGAGTGGTTGCTCACCATAAATCAAAAGTGGAAATTTTTGACGCATATATAAAATAAAATAAAAAATACCAAATTCAACTTAAAAAATTTCAAACTTTTGAAATACGGTTTATTAAAAAAAAACACTTTTAATTACTTTTTTAAATTTTCCTGCTTTGTCTCACTGCTAATAGATTTATCTAGATTAAATAGCACTCAAGATGCGATGACGGCACAAATCTTACTTTGAAATCCAATTATTGACTAACAACTTGCAATTTACCGTTGTAGATTTAATTTCAAGGTCTCGTAAATGATTAGACATTCAAGCATACTTATTATTCCATATAAATAAATTGTTATAAACAAAACTCTTACGTACAGATATGCTACTTAAAGATTCAATCAAAATTTCCTATTACATAAACAATGTCTAAAAATGTAATAATTAAAAATACATAGGTTTTACGAAGAGATAAAAAATAATAATTGTCTTTCAAAAGGACATTTAGAGACCAAAACCATTGCAAATGAGAACTACTGCAGTCACATGAGAGACTAATGGAATGGTAAGTAAATGGAAGGAATTGCAGACTGAGAATAAACACTTGATGAATCTTTTGTAAATTATGCATTTAAACGATTGCGGTAAAATGAATATATATATACACATATATATAGCTGCTGAAATCTATTTATGAACCGCAAATAGTTTAAATTTAAAAGAAGAGATTTAAATTGATGATGGAATAATGAGGACTTTTTCGCATCAATTAGCGAAGTGAGAAACGCCTGAAACGAATACCTTTTAATGGATACTAATGAGCCCGCGTAGAGTGCTTTACTTAGTGGATATGATTGGAGTACAGGGTATGAATCTTACAATGGGGTTATTCGTCAGTTCGCGTATTTTCGTGTGATATGACACATGAAAACTTTGTGAAGCTCTTCGCCTGGGATGATTGCTAGAGAACGCGGGAATTCTAGATTGATCTAAAAACGTATAACTTCCCCTTTATATCGCCTCCTATACTTCTCTTTCTCACTTTTCTGATAAGAATTCCTTGACCACCGGCAGTGTAAGCTTACCCCCCAAAGGGATTTAGCCTAGTGGTATAATAATAATAATAACAATAATAATAATAAAACAGGGGTGACTGTTGGCAACTCCAACGCTCGCGGCCGCTCGTAATTGTATACCCACATTATCATCACAGGAGGTTTCAAGCATCGTATTAGATTAACTAATAACATCCTGATTTCATCAGTCACTTGACTTAGTCCGTGGCTATGATGTATAACCGGGTTCACCCGAGTAAAATTTTGGAATAAATAATATAATAAATTAACATTATTGCAATAATTTGCAGCAAGAAAAAAGATTGCAATTATGGAATTATAATTTATGTGGGTGGAATAACCACGAGTTAAACTTCACATTCAGCTTCAGAGGTCAAGAGACAAACTTGCATTCCGTTTGTCAATTTTTTGTTCATATCAACGAGTCATCGATGCTGACATGAAAAATGTATCGATCAATTCCATACCACAAATTACAAACCAAATTGATGAATAATTCCTTTCACATTTCTATTCATCACAAAAACGATATAAAATTTAATGAATCTCAGCCGAAGATCACTCAGCCGAGTGGCCGAAAACCCTAGTTATAAAAAGTCCAGCTAATTTTTTATTTTTCCTGACTAATAATATTAAAATACCAACATTTCATTCTTGTAAATTTTTTAACATAAAATCTTTTGCAAACAAAATAAAACAATTTCAAGATAAAATAAAAATTCATTTATTTATTTCAATCAGAACAGATGAATTTTTAATTCCAAAGGACGAGTTCTTAACAAAATAGTTGCATTTTCAACCGAATAATTAAATTCTTTAGAAAACAGTTGAACTTTCAAGAAAAAATATTCATTTGTAATCCAAAAGTTCGAATTTTTTTCAAAATAGACGAATGTTCAACAATACATAAGAATTGTTGACAAAAAAAGATACATTTTTAACAAAATACTTGAATTTTCGACCAAAAGCGATGAATTTTTAGCCAAAATACTTGAAATATTAACTATTATTATTATTATTATTATTGTTATTATATATTATATTATTATTATTAAATATATTCTTGAATTTTGTACCTACCACAACAATGAATTTTCAAGCGAATATGCAGTTGAATTTTCAACAACAACCGAATAGTTCAACTTTTAACCAAGTAGTTCAATTTAATACAAGAATTTTCAACGAGTAATGCATTATTTTTATTACTTCCTTGTAAGGATAGTCCTTTAAAGTTGCGTAACGGTCAACCGTCCCAGTCCTATCCACGCTCGAAATGGTTTGACATCTAGACTTTTCCCGAATTGAGATTCATCTTGCAGCTAATGACGCCGGTTAAGAAATTCAGAAATAGATATTTCAACCAAAATTTTTTTATTTTATTTAATCCAAAAAGGCTGAAATTTCGACAAGAACTTAATTTTATATCAAAATAGTTGAATTTTCAAAACACCAAAAAGAATTTTTAACGAAAAAAGTTTAATTTTAAACAAAAAAGGGTGACTGGCAAATTTTTTAATTTTTTAATTATAATAATTAAATTCCACAATTTTATAGATTAGAAAAATATTGAAGCTTTTAACAAAATCGATCAAGTTAGAACCATAAATTGTCATTTGACTCAAGAATCATGCAAAAAGAAACAGTAAGCAAAAAGAAACAGTATGCAAAACATAGTATGCAAATTTAATAATAAAGAGACAAAGAAGCTATAATGCCGTTATTCGATGTGTATTGCAAATCGACAATTGGCATTTAGAAAAAGTACAATCAGTGTTTTGAATTCAGGAATAATAATTAGTATTCTAGACAGAGAAAATGATTAATGAGCCCAATTGATAAACGTGGAAATTTATGCTACAAATGCTCGAGTTTATAAAGCTGCAGCTCATGCAGAGTGCATCATAACAGCGAAAGGCTTTTGACGTCTGTTATGCACCCGCACCATTTGGTAATACGATGATGTGTAATTAAGCGGCGTCAATGACACAACAGCTCTTATGATCAGTGCAACTATTTTTCCACTCTGACTGTCTATTTATAGAATTCATTTATTAACAATCATATATAATAATAAATTAATTTTAAAATTATTTTAAATAGAATTAATTTGATGTCTTACTTTGGATGATTTCCAACTGTAAGCCATTCAAGCTTTAAATAACATTCGACAAAATATTTCAATTTCAAACTTTCATGCAATCAAAATTGGAAAAATGCGATAAATTAATTTGGAATTTCATATTTAAAAACTCATAGATTTCTACATTGTTTCCAAATTCTTACCTGATGGATTTCTAATCTGGTAAACTGTCAATTCAAAACTTTCAACTTTTCATCTTTCCGAATTAAAGTTCAAATTTGGATCGTATCCAAACTGGTGACTGTCTTATTCGGATGGTTTATAAATAAGTAGTTTAAATAGGAAAATTAAGAATTCCTAATATTCCTAAATCAATTATCTTGAAATTTAGAATTGCCGACTTTACAGCCCAAACTACTCACAAAACAAGAAAAATAGGGTAATTTTTCACGAAAACAGGGGAATAAAGGAAGAATAAATTCTTTTAAATAAAATTAATTTAAGTACAATTTTGTACAACGAAGATTAGTTTTCTACCAAAAAGACGATTTTTCAACAAAATCCATGAATTGCCAATCAAATAATTGAATCTTCTACCAAAAAAGATAAAGCTTCAACAACAAAAACAAATTCTGAACAGACTAGTTAAATTTTCAAACAGAGATATGCATTTTGAACTAAAATTATGAATCGTAACATAAAAAATTAATTTTTTAACAAAGCAGTGGAACTTGCAACCAAGTAGCTAATTGGACAACCAGAAAGATGAATTATTATCGACGAAAAACGTAATATAGATGATATTTCAGTTTGAAAATATTTTGAATAAATTCAACCAAAATCGACGAATTCTAAGAAAAAATGACTAATTTACACGAAAAAAGTTGTATATTTAACCAAGAAATATTGAAGTTCTATCAAAAGAGATAAATTTTCAAATGAAGAAAGCGAAGTTTTAACCAAGATTTGTCAGAAAAATGGACAAAATGTCAACCTAATTATTTAATTTTAAAGCCAAGAAAACGAATTTCCTAGAAGGCATTACAATTTTACGAAAAGTAAAAAATTTTCAAAAAAAGGATTGACTTTTTAAACACAAAAGTAGATTATTTACCAAAAAAATTTTACTTTTAATCCCGAAAAGATTAATTTTCACTCAAGAGTTGCATTTACAAGAAGCTTAAAAGTTAATTTCCAACCACAAAAAGACTTTTCTATCAAAAAGAGGACTTTTTGATCCAAAAGGGCGAATTTTATATCCAAAAAGATCAATATTCAACAAAAAAGTTGTATCTTCGACTAAAAAGTATAAATTTTTAATAAATTGTTATATTTTCAAACAATAAATTCAATTTTCATCCAAAAATTAAATTCATAAACAAGAAAGATTAATTTTCTACTAAAGAGTTGAATTCTCAACTAAACATTTGAATTTAGACAAAACAATTGTACCTTTAAATAAAGGAAACGAATTTTTAACAAGATAGTTTAATTTTAAACCTACAATAATGAATGAAAAAAAGGTAGCATTTAAAACAAAAGGTTTAAATTTAACCAAAGACAGTTAAATTTTCAGGTCAGAAAGACGATTTTTTTAGAATACAGATGAGTTTTTAACAGAAATTTGAATTTTCAGTAAAATAGTTGAACGATCAACTAAAAAAGATGAATTTTTAAGAAAAGAGTTGAGTTGATAAAATTAAAAATAGCATTTATCTGAAATAGGCAGAACAAGCATAATTTATCTGCCCGAGGAGCGGCAGTAAAATACTGTACTGCGACGAACGGCACGTAAAGTGACAGCAAGGAGGAAGAAGTGAGTGAAAATTAAAAGAGAAGTGAAAAAAGTGATATTTATCTTATATGTGGATTTTCGACTTCTAACGTCACCCCTAGTGCGTACGTACGCGGTAAAATCAAGACCTGTTTTCCAGAAAAAGTGCTGTTATTCTGCCTATTTCAGATAAAGTATCGTATGCACCACGGCAGTAAAGTTGTTTTGTACTCGGATGCTGTTTTGCCGTCCTCGCCTTCGGCCCATACGTTAAATTCCGCATCCTCCTACAAAGTTCAACTTTACTGCTTAGGTACATAATCTACTTTTTTAAAAAAAAACCTTTTACTAAAAAATATGATTTATTAATAAACTTGTTGCATTTTCAGAGAAATAATTACATTCATAACCCAAGAAGATAAATTCATAACATAAATATAATAGTAGACTTTGGAAATAAAAAGAAAAACTTAAACAAAAAGTAGTTTGATTTCTTATAGGGTTCTATTGATGCAGTTCGCATTTAAACGAGAAACAAAAAAAGTCAAAATTTCTTAACAACGAAGAAAAATGAGGAATTCTTTAGAAAAATAATAAAATGGGATGATAGGGAAAAGAGTGTGAAGTATACAATTGATTTTTCTCCAGATCAAATGGGGCAGGACCACCCTATGGTGGACTATGAACCTACTTGAATTTTATGTCTTTCATAAAATTAATCATAGAGTAAGAGCACCAATTCTTGGCATCCTAGCCCAATCATTGGTATACCAAAAACCGAAGTGAATTTATTATATTTTAGGAAAACATCTGATTGCCATAGATAACTAATATATGCACTATATGTAAGTAAGATAGTTAAAGTGTGTAAGAAAAATAATTACAGTAAGTTTGTAAATTTGAAAATTGGAAATTGACGATACAATTAGTCATTATAAGAGTAATTGATCTCATCGGGAAAATTTATCTATACAGGGGAGGGTAAAGACTTTCAATTAACTTTCTGAAGGTTAAGTGATCGAAGGGAGCCTTGTAAATGACTTGGGGGGGACTTAATGAACTCTTCGCTTTTTACGCACATGTGATACAATAAAATTGAAATTTTACCCTATAGAAGGTTATCTATCGTTTAAACCTTTTCCAAGAAACGAGGCTGCTAATGAAGGGGTCTTTTTAAGTTCGTTAACCTGGATTTATAAAAATAGGAAATTCTCCCTAATTGAAAGGTTTAAACTTGAAATTTCGGTGAGTCAGTGAATAGAGGATCAACCTTACTAATAATAGAGTTTGGTAAAATCTCAAATTTAATCGGAAAAAGTGGTTTGGCTTCGGAACTATAATAGAAAACTTAGGGGCGAGATGCTTTCGAATTTAATTTGGTGAAAGTTTTTCCTTTCACAGTTATTGATCAATTCAAACTTAGGAAACCCCCAGGAGCCTTATGAATTCCAAGTCAACCAGCTTATTTTCCAACGTAAATTCCATGAAAAAATTTCAAGCTTCTGGGATTCTCCCTAGCCTATATTGAAACAATAATTAATTCATCATATTATTCTTTTATCTTAACATGTTTTCAAATATTTATGAAAATAATTAATTTTTTTTCGAGTAAAACAAATGTTATTTCCTCTTGTTTTCAAATAAATTAATTTTACTCGTAACTCTCTCGCAATACGGGGTGTGTCTATTAGACACTGTCTATTCAAATCCTGTAGAAAAACGTTGACAATTCTAGGCTTTTGCAAGACATAATTTTCCATAGTACGGGGCCATTAAAATATTTTGCATTTTTTCAAACAATCAACTCGGAATATGTATAAAATTTCACGAATGTATTATAAATAATGTTTATCCGCAGTTAAAAACAACTAAAATGCGATTAATTTTTAACTGGAATAGGTACATGTTAAACCAAAAATACTAATTTCCACCACAACTGACGAGATACATTTTAAACTAAGATGATAGAATAATGAACTGAAATAATTACATTTTCAGTTCCAAAAAAATATAATTCTAAATAAAAAAAAAACAATTAAAATTTTAAAGTGATGATTTTTCAACTAAAATGATTAACTTTCAACTGGAACAGTTGAATTTCAAACCGAAAACATGAATTTTCAACTAAAATTATGAATCTTTAATATATAAATTTATATACAGGTATTTGATCTTTATAATTACTTTATTTTCAATAATTATTTAAATAGATCGAACTTTGCAAATTATGATTTTCAAAGAAATTAATTGAAATGGGAAAATATTATTGATATGTTGGAGTAGTCGTTAAAAATATCAGTGTTTAATGATTTAACAAAACTATATATTGGGATCAGTGAAAAAATTTGTCTTTTTTTAAATTATTGTTTTTTTCTTCATAATAAAGGGTGTTTGCCACTTTTTTCACTAATGAATGCAAAATTACTGAAAGCAACCTCTTTTAAAAGCAGAAATTTACCTATATACGTATATATCTGCTTTTAATTGCAGGTATTATGCTGATTTTTAAGAAACATAAGAAGCTATTAATTATACTTTGTAGTTTTTCTATAAATAATATCTAATGAGTGGGTGTAAATTGGCCTCGAAACATGTTGGTTCTCTAGTAGTGTAAAAAATACGAATAAAAAAATTGAGAGATTGGTTCTTTTTTTAATTGCTATTTTTTTTGTCTCTAATGAGCTGAAATGTGAGGTAGTTTGGAAGTCTGGTTTTTAATTGTGAATATTTTTCATGCTCATTTTACATAAAATCATTCCTGAAAAAAAAATCCTTTTTTATCTTAAGCTGAAATAAAATGATTGAATTTTTAACAAAAAATGATGAATTTTCAACAAAAAAAGATTCATTTTTACCAAAAAAGATGAATTTGCAACTAAGAGATGAATTTTTGACTTAAATAATGGAATATTCAACTGGATTAGTTACATATTTTTATTTAAAATTAATAATTAATTTTCTACTAAAAAAACAAAACCAATTTTCAACAAAGTATTTAAAGTTTCAGCTGGAATACTTAAATTTTCATGTCAAAAAACTTATTTTAGGCCCAAGGAAAAACGAATTTGTAACAAAATAGCTCATTTTTAACAATAGGAATGAGTTTTCTATTAAGATGATGAATCTCCTAACTAAAAGAAAAAAATTATCAACAGAAGAGTTTTAATTTTAAACAAAGAATTGAATTTTCATTCCAAAAAATATGAATTATGAACAAAAATGTAGTAGCTGATATACCTACTGATGTAGTAATACAAAGCTACTTATACAAATAAATAATTATTTTCATTAAATTTACATTGTAATTAAAAACAAAAAATTACATGAATTTAAAAAGATCCCTGGCATTTCTAGGTTTTTCCAGGTATATCAGAAATCCTTTACAATTCCAGATTTAAAAAATGTACGCCGTAAAGAGAACGATGACTTATTTACTGTGATTGCTTATTTCGTAAGTTATTTTCATCTTAGTTGCATGACAGTGAAATTTTTCTTTTAAGAAGGTTGAAATCTATATCGAGGAATGTCCGCGCATATTGCAAAAGAAGTGTAAATTCTAATGTTTTCTTGAAATTTAAATAAAGTATAGTACAATAAACATTTTTTCAGTGTTTTTGGGATAACTATAAAGATAAACTTCTACAAAATCGCACGAAATTATTTCTATTATTCATTAAATTTTTGCTTGCGCTGGTGCAACATCCCGTGCAGAAATTGTTCTCATCTTTCCCTATTTGAAGTTGGGTTGCGATAGGGTCCCTATCATAATATCTAGCCTAGAAAAAACTGGTTGGGGCCCCTATCAAAATATCTAATCCAGAAAAAATTAGTTGGGGCCCCTATCAGAATATATAATCTAGAAAAAACTGGCTGAGGCCCCTATCAGAATATCTAGTATAGTAAAAACTGATGGGTGCCCTGTCAGGTTCTAGTAAAGAATTTCGTGCCTCGTATAGATATGGCAAATCTATCTGTACCCTGTTGTTTTTAAAGAAAAAAATTACGTCCTTATGAAAAACTGTAAATGTGCAGAAAAAAATTGAATTTCCTGTCACTATAAAAAAGTTGTCGAGCAGTCTACAAAGTGAAAAAACGAAATATTACAGGAAAGAAATTTTTAATGGATTAAAATTATTTATTTACAAAATATTTGATTAATATTCCTCTTAACAGTCCGCATATTTTACATTTACATAACTACGTATAATAATAAAGATTTAAATAGAAAAAGAGAGTTTTTTCAATTTTTCACCTGTAGCAGTTCATTGACTATCAACTCGAAGGTTTAGCGTAATTAAACTCCCAACTGCTAGGCGACATATTAAGGTATAGATGTAGATATTCGATACCCCGTGACGTTAGAAATTTTATTTCTAGTATAATATTTTAAAATGTAATATATGTATTCACTCTAAATAGGACCATCAATATTTCAATTCAAAATACTCGCAATCATTTAATATTTATTTTTTAATTACCTTTTTTGTCAATAGCAATTAAATATTTATTAGGTAATAGAAAGGGTCGAAACAGGGCCCTACTAATAATCGGGTGACAAAAAGGCACACTAGTCAGGCCCTCTCCATTTTTCCCGACGAGCGCCCGATTATACATAGGGAAATCTATTCAGGGCCCTACTAAACCACGGTCAGAATTTCTACATGGGATGGTGACAGTTGAAGGAAATTTTGTATGAATTAACATTTTTTTCTGTATAAATAAATATTTTTGTAAAATATATATTCATTTGACTTTTTTTTTAACTTTGAAAAAATTTGTATTACAAAAATTTGATTTGAATTTGAAGAATACATTCAAATTTGCACTATTTTTGCAATGTATTCTTAAATAATGTACAAATTGCCTTCATTCTAGTTCCTTTTATGGAAAATTCTATTTAGGAGCAAAAATTTGAACTTTCATGTCATTAATATCAAACATGGAAGAACTTTAATGGTATCATACACGATACGTGAAACGATCCAATTTTACTCCCTATGATTCTCCACTAAAAAATAAAAAAATAGATAGTAGAAAAAGTAGATTTTGCGAAGGAAAAAAATTCCCCATCACAAATAAATGTTTCGTGTTTTTTCGATTTCCCGGTGCAATAGAAACCTTGAAATTAAGTTAGTTCAATAATTTGAAGTTTTTATAATTCGAGTTGTGTAGAAGCATTTTCCTATTATAGTTATTGATCAATTGAGACTTTGGAAACCAACCAGCCTTAAGAAATTTCAAAAGAAAATCTTGAGCTCTGGAAACAATTACTGAAAAAGGTCATTGTATATATTTGCCAAATTATTCTTTTACCTCAAGATGTTTTGAGACATTTATGAAGATAATTCATTCTTTCTTAAGTAAAACAATTTGAAACTAATTAGCTTTGCATACAATGCAAGTGAATTCTTCGTTTATTGCCAAAATTGAACTTTTTCGTATGTTAATTCAGATTTATATAGAAAAAGCATAAGATTATTAGAGACTTTACAGTTCAAAATGCTCTTAAAACAAGGAAAATAAAATGAGTTTTCACGGAAATAGATGAGATATATATATATATTAGAGAAAATAAAAAATAAAATTTCAACTAAATAGTAAAATTTTCAACAAAATGAAATAATTTTGAACCAAAAAGTTTCATTTAAAATCGAATAGACGATCTTGAAATAAACAAGACCAATAATTTTTTTGGAAGACAGTTGAATTTTCCAAAAAAGATCAATTTCCTAGCAAATGGTCATTTACGGATAGAAAGACATTTTTTATATCATACGATCTCATGAATCGTCTCTAGATTTTATGAAAAGGCTTCACATTTTATCAAACAAGAAATGTGACTTTTTTTACCAAAAAGAAACATATTGGATCCAAAAGTATGAATTATCGGTATGAATAGAAAAATGTCCAACAAAACAGATGAGTATTCAAAAACACTTTAATTAAATTTTCCGACAAAATAATTAACTTTGAACCAAATAGTTTAATTTTTAACTTACAACGATACATTTTTAACCAAATAATTCAAGTTTTCATTAAAATAATAGGTTTTCAACCAAACAGGGAATAGTTCAACTTTTAACCAAGTAGTTAAATTTTCAAACAGAAAATAAGAATTCTTAACAAAACATGTAATGGTTGATATTTCAATAAAAAATATGTTAATTCTGAATCAAAAAATAAAACAATGAAAAATTACACTAAGAAAATGTTCAAATAAATGTTTGAATCCTCAAACAAAACAGATTAGTTCTCAAAGAAAAGCAACTGCGTCATTAACCAAAAGAGATGAAATTACAAAACAAATAGATGAATTTTTAGACAAGATACCTCATCTATCCTCAACTAAGATGTTGAATCTTCAACACGAAACACATGAATTTTCCAATAAAAATGTTGAACTTAAAATAAAAAAGAATT
This sequence comes from Druon quercuslanigerum, assembly GCA_010014905.2. Classification (NCBI taxonomy): domain Eukaryota; kingdom Metazoa; phylum Arthropoda; class Insecta; order Hymenoptera; family Cynipidae; genus Druon; species Druon quercuslanigerum. The sequence continues at coordinate 3,719 of JAAAKG020207456.1, read as the reverse complement.
CAATTTTCAATCAAACAGTAGCACTCTTAACCAAAACAGATAAATTATGAATCAATAATATAATAGTAGACTTATTAACTAAAAATAACTAAGCTTCAACCGAAAATAGTTAAATTTTCTTGAAAACAGAAGAAAAAATCAGAATTCTTTAAAAAAGGGAAAAAGAGGGGAAAATGGGAAAGAATGAGAAGTCTGTTATTTATAGTTATACAATTCAGAGGCATTTCATGAGATAGTATCAAATTAAAATGTGTTTCTCTCCTTAAAAGTGCCCATATAGCTAAGCACTTTACAATTTTATACTTTAAAAGTATAAAAAATAGTTTTTCTAGAGCCTAGGTGGTAGTGGTTGATCGACCGTGCTAAATGGTCTGCAAAGCTGGCAACTCATCCACACTATATAGTAAAGATACACAACCCTCTCATTGCTTCTGCTGGCGTAATTGAAACACAACTACTAGGGAAAAAATAAACGCCCTATCACCCCCAACGGTATGCGTGAACTCGAAACTATGGAACTAGACTTGTATTCTCATGTTCAGGTGAAGTACTCTAAGGTCGTGTCATAACGATGGCGTAACGATGTGCAACCCACATGTACATGGTATCTAGGGCAACAAAGCGAGATTGCAATAATTCCAACAAAGCATCTCATATGATATCGAAAAACCGCTTAAACAAATTTATGAATGATCAACTTTTACTGGAATCCAGGACAAAAACGAGAGTTGGAAGTTAGATGGTTAGTGTAGGAGGCAATCGATAGAACGCTTCTTCGTTTACCAGACGATGCAGACAGAGCGGCGGCGGTGTCCGATTATTAGAGCACTCTTGAATTAATATCTAATTTTCTGGATTTAATCTGCAATGGCTACTCTTCTGATTACTTTTGGAAGTACCTTTCACGAGTCACTTGCATTTTCCCGCTCAATGCAGAGATGTGACCTGATATCGGGTGACATCGCTGAAAGAATTCTTAAGACGATCTCAAGTGAAATTTAGATAGGATCTAACTTGTTTTGAGCATCAATTGCATATCATTTTGAAAAGGGATTCTGTGTTGAAATTAGGTCTTCTCTGCGACAGGGAATGTCGTCCCCGTTGAAGAGATTAAGAGCCACACAACACTCACCACCACCAGCACCACCACCACCACAACACTTGATTGAATTTTATATTCACGCGCGCTATTTCAACTTTTCTGTTGTTTTTTGGGTGCAAAATATGTGCGAAATGGCCATGCACCCTCCAGTAAGGGTACCGTTATCATCCACCTGCTCGATTACCACAGATCGAGGGAGTCATATCCGCACTCACGACGCGAATCTGTCTATCTCGTGGCACCGTTTCTACTACGCGATTTGTGGATTGTACGTTCCTCCGTCGGTCCGTTACAGGCTCCGTCCTTCCGTCTTTGGATTTCAGTTTCTTTATCCAATCATCACTACTTTCTCTGTCACTCTCCTGGTTTCGTCGCGCACAGTTTGCTAACACGAGAAACGCCGAGAATGCACGAAAAATCTCGTCACGACGATTTGCCGACGTCGCATTGACACCGTATTGTCGGCGGCGACGTCGATGTCGTCGTTCGTCAGTTCAAGGCGTCATCGCACGGCGCCACGTGCATGAGACGTCTAACTCCCGCGAACTTTCGAAATCAGATTTTTTGTAATTAGGGGAAAGAAGATGTGGTTTCATTTGATTAACTTTCTTTTGTTTTGATTGGTTTTATATAGAGTCGGTAGCTAAATTTAATCTTGAAAATAGTCTTTAAAAATAGTATGCCAGAGTCCTGTTCTCAGCGTAAGTGCAAGTTGAACAATTTGCTCCCAAAATTGAATCGAAATGAAAAGTTTAACTACTTAAATCTAAAAAAAAATACTTTTTCAAAGAAAAAAATTAATTTATAGTTTCATTTACTTTTTTCCCTAATTAATTTTATTAACTATACATTTAACTATTCTGACTTCAAATAAAAATATTTGGCTGAAAATTCAACTATTTTGTTGAATTTTCGTTTCTCTGATTGAGCATTATTTTTTTTCACTAGAAATCTAACTATTCTATTTTTGGTAGGGAATTAAACTATTTGTTTGAAAGTTGAACTCTTTTATTAAAATTCATCCCACGTAGAAGGATTCTCCGGAAAGCACTGCAAGGAAATTGTACGGAAATTCCAGCTGGAACTTCTACGGAAAATCCGGTTGGAAATTCCGTTGACTTTCCGTAGAAATTCCAGTAACTTTCCGTCTGCAATTCGCAGCCTGAAATGGACTCTGAAAGTTCCTAGGAAAAATTGTGCTATCAGTACCGCTACCCCAGGTCGACTTCGGTAGGTCCGACGGTCGCCCTAACAAATTTAGTTTGTACAAGGTGCAGAATATATTTCTTCATCGAGGAAGTTGATTTCTAAATGAACCTTGGATGCAATCAAACAACTTTTTTCATGATCTGCCATTATACAATAACCTCCAAGTGCAGCAGGTGTCAAAAATACATCTTCCTCGAGGAACTGAAGTTCTAAATGAACGTTAGCTGCAATCAACCAATTTTTTTATGATCCGTCGCTATAGAATAATCTCCAAGTGTACCAGGTGTAAAATATACATCTTCCTCGAAGAAGTTAAGCTCTAAATGAACCTTGGAGGCAACCAACGAATATTGTTTATGACTTACAACAACCTCTCCCATCTTTATACAATGACCTCCAAGTGCAGCAGGTGTAAAAAACTCTTCTCCCTCGAGAAAGTTGAGTTCTAAATAAACATTCGCTTCACCCAAACGAATTTGTTTCATGACCCGTCACTATACAATGACCTCCAAATCCACCAGGTGAAAAAATGTAACTCCCTTGAGGAGGTTAAGTTCTAAATGATCATTGGACGCAACCGATTTTTTTTAATGACACGTTATTATACTATAACCTCCAAGTGCACCAGGTGTAAAAAAGACACCTTCCATCTCCAATGTTTATTTAGATCTTGACTTCCTCGAGGAAGATGTATTTTTTACACCCGGTGCATTTCGAGATTATTCTATAGTGACGGTTTATGAAAACAATTGTTTGATTGCCTCGAAGGTTCATTTAGAACTTCACTTCCTCGAGAAAAAAATATTTTTTGCTTCTGATGCAACCTAAATTTATTTTTGTTAGCGGTACTGATAGCACAATTTTTGCTAGGAATGTGCAGAGTCCATTATGGGCTGCGAATTGCAGACTAGAAAGTTAATGAAACTTTAACGAAGAGTCAACGGAATTTTCATCGAATTTCCAACTGGAATTTCCATGGAGTACTTTCCGGGGAATCTTTTCACGTCGGATTTCTATGGTTGAAAATCTATTTTTTTGTCAAAATTAATATTTTCAGCTTAAAATTTAACTGATCGATTAAAAGTTAAGTTCTTTTGTTACAAATATTTTAGCTTTGTTAAAGATTCATCACTTTAATCGTAAATTTATATATTTTAAAAAAAATATATATTAATATATACATATATATTAATTTTTTAACTTAAAATTTAACTATACCATCTGTGATGAAAAAATCATGTTTTTTAGATCAATAATAAACTACTTGCATAAAAATTTATATTTTGGAGTGAAAATATCATCTATTACACCATTAAGCCGTTTCCCTTTCAGGGTAGGCGTGACTCACTCGGTAGGGAGGGGAGTAGTGTAAGGAAGGGGTTATAAAATTTTAGATTGATCTGGAATT
>JAAAKG020207445.1:2820-22896 GCA_010014905.2 Druon quercuslanigerum | reverse complement strand
CCCTGATGAGGAGGTCTAAATTGGCCTCGAAACATGTTGGTCCCCAAGTAGTATAAAAAGGACGGAGAAAGGGAAAACGTGAGAGGTTGGTTTTGGTCGACTTTTTCCTTTTTTTCTCCCTCTTTTTTATTTATTGGTGACATTTATATCTCTAATGAGACGGAAAGTGAGATAGTTTAGAAATCTTTTTTAATGAAGGAATCTGTTTTATGGTATTTGCATGAAATTAATTTTTGAAGAAATGGATTATTTTACATTCTTAAAGAAAAAAAGAAAAAAAGAAAAAACTAAAATATACTTCTTTAAGCACTCAAGTTGATACTTCTCGTGCTATTCTAAATCTATTTTCTTTATCAGGCACGCGTGCCTGGTTAAGAAAATAGATTTTTTTGAACTTTTTTTATCTCTAGCAGAAAGTAAAACTTTTTACTCTCGTGACATTTATTCGTAAGACGAGCCATTATTTATTCACAGCCTTATAAAAAATATATATTTAATAAATCTTCGCTCTCCTAAAGGCCACAATTTTCAAGTTATCAAAAAATGTGCTGCAAGAGGAAAAAAATTTTGTTTCTGCTCAGAAATGCTAAGAATAGTTTTACAATATTTCTCTGTTAATAATGAATGAAATTGTTTAAAAAATGATTTGAACAAAAGCTGATATTTCACTGATTTTATTTCAATCATGGTACAGGCATAAAACCCTAAGTTCCATTCCTGCTAGACGTGGATTTTTCACGGAATTTTTCTGTTTTAGATTCATCAATATTTAAAATTATGTAATTTTTATGAATAAATATTTTATACTAACAATGTTATTTAACTGCAAATGTAACTGTCTTTGTACAATTTTAGTTGTTTTTTTAATTCAACCATTTAATTGAAAGTGCATCCTTGTAAGTTGAAAGTTTTTTTATTGAAAATTCGCCCTTTCGGACCAAAAATTTTTGCTTCATAGTAGACAAGTCATCTTTTTTAAGTATAAAATTAACTTTCTCTTGAAAATTCTACTATATTCCAAAAAATTCGTCTTCTTGGTTTGAAAATTTGACTATATGGTAAAAAATTAAAAGCTGAACTAAGTTGTTGGAAATTCGTCTCTTCTTTGACAGATACATGTGTTGTAATTTTTTCTGTTTCCTGGAATATGTTCAATAAAACAGGCACTCCACTCTATCAGAAAATTTGAGCACTTGATAGTATCCCTGAGATACTTGATAAATCTTATCATGAAATGTCAATATTGACGCATCGCTATTCTTACTTATCTTGTTTAATACTAAATAGTCAGGAGAGACGATGAATGAGGCATCTTAGCACATGGTGAATGAAACGCAATATCTTTTTAGATATACATAATTCTAGACATTTTCCGGTTTTTCTCTGGATCTTTCGATGGTATTTTTTTTAAAGGAAAATGTTCTACTTGTCTCAACCAAGTTTCTTTTGTTCGTGAACAGAATCAATAATTGGACAATCTGCAATAAGGGTGGCTGCTCAACTAGTAGAAGAAAATCCCTGTTATTTTCCGAGATATGGGGGTGCTGAATAAAAAAAAAAATTGTCATCCAAAAGAATTATTCTGTTCCGAGAAAATAAAAAATTTATTGTGACGGTATCACACTCTAACAGACGGTTATACCTCAACGAAAAATGTAATAGTTTATATTTGAGCTAAAAAAATCAAATTTTCAACAAAATAGGTACATTGACAACCAAAGACTTGAATTATTACAAAGAATGTGCAATTTTTACCAAAAAGGATAAATTTCCAAACTAAACGCGAATTTTCAACCAAGAAGATTAATTATCTACCACAAAATACGAATTTTTCACAAATTAGTCCAACTTTCGGTCAAAGAGAATTTTATAAACATAACATTATTATCGACTGAATAAAATGCAAAGTACGTGATTTGAATACATTCTCTTTTTTCTTTACCAAATAGTAGAATTTTCAACTAACAAACATAGATTTTGTACCGAAAATGACATAGTCCAATTTTCTCCAAATATGTTAAATTTGGAACTAAAAAAGAAAAAAAATTTCAACCAAAAATGGAATAGTTAAATTTTCGGATGAAAAAAATTGAATTTCTAACCGTATATGCAACTTTCAGCAAAATAAGTGAATTTTGAACTAAAAAAGAGAAAAAAATTAACCAAAAATGGAATAGTTAAATTTCCAGATAAAAAAAATTAAGTTTCAACCAAAAAAGGCGAATTTTTAATAGAATAGTTGCATTTTCAGCCATAGAGATAAATTTTAAACTAAAATAATAAATCTTCAACCAAAAAATTACTTTTTGACACAGTAGTATAACTTTTAACCAAAAAAGAAGATTTTTCCACAAAAAATTGAATAGTTGACATTCTTACCAAAAATATTTGAATATTCAATAAAAAACAGTGAAATTTAAATAAAAAAGGCGCACTTTAAATGAAAGAATTAATTTTTAATTTTAAAAATTAATCCTCAAATCAAAAAAAAAAATTTCAAGAAAATTGTTAAGTTTTAATGGAAATAAATAAATTTACAACTAAAAACAATTGTAACCAAAATTGAAATAGTTCTTTTTTCAGCTAAAAAAATAATTTTGAATCAAAAAAGGAGATTTGAACGAGATACTTAATTTTTAAACAAAAAATAATTAATTTTCAACCAAAAGGATGAATTTTGAAACAAGAAGATTAATTCTCTAACAAAAAGACAAGTTTTTAAGTAAAAAATAAAGATTCTAAGGAAAAAAGTAAATTTTGAAACACATAGTTGACTTTTCGACTGAAAGTATCAACTTTCAAAAAAAGAAAGAAAATTTCAAAAAAATGATTTTAATTTTTTAACGAAAACATGATTTTTCAAACAAAAATAATAATTTTTACCCAAGGGACGAATTTAAAAAAAAACTTAAAGCAAAGAGATGAATCTTCAATAAACAACGTAAAACGTAAAAGTTGACATTTAAATCAAAAAATATTTCAAAATTCAAGCACTGAATGTAGCCGAAAAGGACGAATGTTCCAAAAAACATTTAATTTTGCAAATGAAAAAGATAATTTTGATTTTTAAATTCAACTAAAATGATCAATTTTTCATAAAAAAGTCGAATTTTTAACAGAAAAAGATTTTTCATTCAAGAACAAAAAGCTCATCCAAATTGCTGAACTGCCAAGCCAAAATGACGAATTTTTTGTAAAAAAGTTCAATTTTCACCCCGAAAATATAAATTTCAGCAAAAAGTTAATTGCAACTAGTTTCATTTTTAATAAAAAATGCAATTGCCAACCAAGAAGATTAACTTCCTGCAAACAAAAAACGAATTTACCCCTAATAAATGTCAATTTTCAACCAGAGATGAATTTTTAACTAAAATAATGAATCTTAAAAAAAAAGTTTTTTAATAAATTGGTTTAACTTTTTGCTCAAATAGCAGAATTTTAAATTCAAAAGAATTAAATAACCAAAAATAAAATATTTAAGTTTTTAGTTGAAAAATTAATTTTTAACAAATAACATTTTTTTTAAGTAAATAAACTTTCAACAAAGTGATTTAGGTTTTATTTTAACTGAATTACTTCAAAAGATATTCAAAAATTTTGAAAAATTCAAAAATAAGAATCCAGAAATTTTTAGGCTCTTTTTTTAATAAAATAAAAAAATTTTAAATTTGAGAATAAATACGAATAATTTTAAAAGATATTTAGAATCTTTACAATTTTGTGCAGTTTTTTTTTAAATTTCGGAAACATTAGATTTATTCAAAAGATATTAAGTTGGTTTGAAATTTTTAAAAAGATAAAGAATTAATGTAACACTTTTAAAAGATTTCAAAAAATTTTTAATAAAATGTGGATTTTTGATGATTTCGATAAAAATTAGAGTTGTTTCAAGCATTTTGAAAGGTTTCTTAAGATTTATGGGAAGATTTCAAATGATTTTTTTTTTGAAAAATAAATTCTAAGCGAGAATTGGAAATGATTTCAAAACATTTTCAAATAATTTTCTAAAATTTCGAATAAAAATATTTTTTAAATATTAGACCAATTTTTCAAGAATGTATAAAAATTTAGAAAACATTTTGCTAAGTTTTAAGAGATATTTAGAAATTTTGAAGATTAAAAAATTTAAAAAAACTTTTAAAGATTACAAAAAATGTAAAACAAAATTGGGATTTTTTAAGATTTTAAACATCAAATTTAGATATAGTTTTCAGTTTCTTTGGTCTTAACGATTAATTATAATTAATCATTCTATAATTATAGGCGATTTATTACAAAAACCCATTATAAACATTATGTATTTTAATACCAAGGGAATTATGCATTAACTACGTTATAAACATGTAAAATCATAATTAAACTGTCATAATAAAAGATTAAAAATAGTTTTTTTGTAATGACTCTTTAATAATTAATCATTAATTAATCACTAATTTGAAATTATCCAATTTGAATTCGAAGCAAAAAATTGTGAATTTACCAATATGAACTTATTTTAATTTGCACATATTATATTGTTTCTATTGCAATTATTGCATAAAGAACCGAATGTAGAGATATTATTGATAAATATTCTAATTTTTTAAATGAAAATGTTATTGAAATACCTAAAAATGAATTATAGACTTTAAAACTGTATCATATGAAACGTTATAACGTGAAATTTTTCAATTTTCAGCGTTCTAGAATAATAATTACAGTACCAAAAAGATGAAACAAATTTTAATGTTTCAATCGAAAAACTCAATTTCTAATATTGGAATTTAAAATAAAATTCCAACTATTTATATTTTCAATACTAAACTAATTTGATAAATTTAGAATTAAAGCATCTCTTCAAAAAGGGGCATAACTAAAATTTGTGTAAGTCGCCTGGAATGCGTCGAATTCAATAGTATTCAGACTATTCAAGCCTATTCATGTGACTAATTCAAATGTTAATAAACGCTTTTTTGAAGCACGACTTCAATTGCTTAAATGAAAATAGTTGAATTTCAAACTTTGTTCTCAAATTATTCAATTTGAAACGTAATGAATTGAAAAAATTCTTTTCAAACAAGGGTTAAAGTACCGTAAAATGAGACTAAGCTGTACGTGCGGTGGAAACTGACTCACCCGTAAGTAACTTTATTTTTTATTACTAATTATCTCCTTCCCTAAATAATAACTTTCAAAATTACCTATTGTTTTATTTTTCATAAATGTAAAACTTTATTTGAAAACTTTTATGATGCAGTTTCGTTAGTTATAATGAATGAAAAGTGCATTCACATAAGAATCTCCGTTTTGAAAATTTGGTTACGTTTTCAGTATTTTTAATTATTTTGGAAATCCGTTAAAACTCCTTAAAATACTTTGAAATCTGAGGAAATTCCATAAAATCCTCAAAATACAGTTTAAGTCCCCTGGCATCCTTAAAAATTTTTGAAAATTCTTCTGACTTAGTTTGAGCTATTTTGAAATCTCTTAAAACTCCTTGAGTGTACCCTTTAAAAATTTGTTCAAAGCTGATTAAATTCATTTAAGTCCCTTAAAATATTGTAAAATCAATTGAAATTTAGTTACTCTCTGAAATTGTTCTCAGTCATTTCTCTAAAATTTTGAAGAATGTTTTGAAGTCTTTTAAAATTATTTAAAATCTGTGAAACCTCTCCTAATCTTTCGCTATCGTTTAAAATACCCTAAAGCTTTTGCAAATCCTTGAAATATTTGGAAAGCTCTTTTAGATCGAAAACAATATTGATTTAGGAAGGCGCAAGAAGGGATGTGGTCAAAAATTTCAAAAATCCTCCTTACGTAATAAGTGGACTTTCCCTATCCAAGTTTCACCTAAAGCATAAATCTTCTCGGTACACATCTTGCCAAACCTGACTTATGGGAGATTTTACCTTTCAACAGAGTGTGCGATCTGTTCGGGCCCGAGTTTTACGAAATTTTAAATTCAATAAATCAAACAGTTTCTTTCATACAAAATTATTATTTAAAGTTTATAGTTCATTTGTAAAATAATGTAAAAGAGTAATTCATTATGTTTGAAAAGAAAATATTTAATATTTTAATTACTGATCACTTTTTCCCGCGTAGATCTGAATTTTATAAACATAACATCATTTTCGACTGAATAAAATGCAAAGTACGTGATTTGAGTACATTCACTTTTTTCTTTACCAGATGGTAGAATTTTCAACTAACAAGGATAAATTTTGTACCCAAAATCACATAGTCTAATTGTCACCAAATTTGTTAAATTTTGAACTAAAAAAATAAATTTTCAATCAAAAATGGAATAGTGAAATTTTCAGGTGAAAAAATTAAATTTCTAACCGTATATACAATTTTCAGCAAAATAAGTGAATTTTTAACTAGAAAAGAAAAAAAAATGTCAACAAAAAATGGAATAGTTAAATTTTGAGATAAAAAAATTAAGTTTCAACCAAAAAAAGTGAATTTTTAATAGAATAATTGCATTTTCAGCCATAGAGATAAATTTTTAAGGAAAATAATAAATCTTCGACAAAAAAAATACTTTTCAACACCGTAGTATAAATTTAAAAAAAAAAGAAGATTTTTCCACCAAAAATTGAATAGTTGACATTCTAACCAAAACTATTTTAATATTTAATAAAAAAACAGCGAAATTTAAACAAAAAAGGCGAACTTTAAATGAAAGAATTAATTTTTGATTTCAAAAATTAATTTTAAATAACAAAAAAACAAATTTTCAATAAAATTGTTAAATTTTAATCGAAACAAAAGAATTTACAACTAAAAAAAAATTGTAACCAAAATTGAAATAGTTCTTTTTTCACCTAACAAAATAATTTTGAACCAAAAAAGAAGATTTGAACGAGATACTTAAATTTTCAACCGAAGGGATGAATTTTTAAACAAGAAGATTAATTCTCTAACAAAAAGACAAGTTTTCAAGTAAAAAATAAAGTTTCTAAGGAAAAAATTAAATTTTTAAACACATAGTTGATTTTTCGACTGAAAGGATCAACTTTCAAAAAAAGAAAAGCGAATCTTTAAAACATTAGTTTAATTTTTTAACGTAAACATGATTTTTCAACCAAAAATATTAATTTTTAATCAAAAAAGACGAATTTTAAAAATATTGTAAAGCAAAGAGATAAATCTTCAATAAACAACGTAAAACGTAGTAGCTGACATTTAAATCAAAAAATATTTTAAAATTCAAGCCGCTGAATTCATCTAGAAAGGGCAAATGTTCAACAAAACATGTAATTATTCAAATGAAAAAAGGAATTTTTTAATCAAAAACCAAACAAAAAACAAATTTTCAATCAGAGAGATTTTTCTCAAAACAGTTGACTCTTTAATTTGAAAATAGGGCTCTTTTTAGTTTTCGCTTTAAAAAATAGAAAACTTTTAAAAATATTTACTTTGAAACGTTCTCTTAATAAACAATAATGTTATGTTTGTGAAATTCAAATCTATATACAAGAAAAACTGACTCTATTTCACGACTGAAATATAAACTTTTATTAGTAATTTGAATAAAAAAAGCTATTTTTCATATATTAAATTTGAATTTTCCCAGGAGCTCCCCCATTTTCACGAAGAAAAATTTAGTTCCATCAACTATTTAATTTTTAAGATATGGTACTGCTCTTTTATTAGTTTATTTAGTTGTTCCAACTAATACAATAGCAATACCAACTTATAGAATAGTAGTACCAGATCTTATTAACTAAATAGTTGGGCCAGCGAAACATCTTTTTCAATGTGTAAGAAATCAGAACAATCCTCTTTTCAGGGACAACCGTAAAACCTTTCACATCTTCTTCCTGATTTTTTGGAAGAAGTGCAAGGTGTCCTCTAAACTCTAACCAACCATTCCGGAAATCTAAATGGTCTTTTCTGCTTTTCAATAAAAAGGTGAGCATTTGGCCCACGTGTTAATTTATGTAAAAGAAAACTTTCTTCACTGATAGACGACTGATTCCTTAAACTTTAAACAGTTTAAACCCAAATGTTTTTCTTCAGAACATTCCTGACCCTAGTCATTATCCTCTCCACGAAGCTGTCGGACATCTACTTTATTTGCTTGATAAAGATGTCTTCTCTTAAATCTTGGTCTATATCTACACCTCTTTTGGTATCGTTTTAAATTATTACAGAGGTGGATCATCAAAGACACTAATCGGATGATGACAGATAGGACAACAAAAAAAGATAGAAGAAAGCTTTTTAAAGAAGAAACTCACCTTTGGCTTTGCCGATGCCGCCACGGATTCTCTCGCAATTGAAACCGATAGTCGGCACCGTATTGAGGTACTGATCAAACTTGAGCCGATAAAGTGCCGTAGTTTTACCGGCACTATCCAAACCCAACATTGCGACATGAAATGGTGTTCCCGTAGGTAATGCCTCGAGCAGACCACCGCCGCTCGTGCCAGTTCTGCCCATCCCAGCACCCATTCCTTCCACTGTACCACCTCCTCCTATTTCGACCTACCGATGCCCATCTATCAGGCGATCTTGGACATTTTTGCCGATCTCCTATTTTTATTCAGCAATCTCCAGTCGCAACATTGGCGCATTTCTTCAGATTGGATCACTATCGTACCACCTGGAACAAAAAGGATAGAGAAAACTCAAAAACACATTCATATAGGTATCACGCAGAACATTGAGCAGGGTTTTTTTTTATAATCGTAGGCAATATACCTTGAGGCTAGGTGTTTTTATCAATATTTTCGTAAGACGAGATAAAGATTGCTACGAGGTCACATAAGAAATTAAAAACACTTGTTCTCTGAAGCAATGAGTGTACTAAGGCTAAATCTTGAAGCTTGTTTCACAATCAGAAGTGACTGTCAAATATTATGTGTGCGAAGGCTGTGTATACTATTGTTAAAGAAAGTACAACACATAGTTCTGTGTCAAATCAATCTCAGTAAATCAAGAGAGTATGGAAGATATAATTGATAATGTTTTTTTTTTTTTGCAAGAATTGTAGTAAAATCTAGTGTAATTTAACTTCACTGATCAGCAATCTAACAATACGAATGATGGTCGGTTAACAATTGGTTGTAAAAGAACGTAGTAAATCTCAAGGTAACGTTATTGCTGAAGCGGTAGTCAATTGATAGAAAAATCTATCAATATGAACAAATTAAAGACTGTTATATTCTTGTACCGTTTTGTTGCGGATCTAATTGATATCTTCAAATTCAATGTGGGGTGCAACCATGGTCGTCGAAAAATCTCATTTTTTAAATTCCCTGTTTTTCCCATAATTTTCCGGGACCAATTTTTCATTTTCCCTGCACAGACCATTAATATTCACAGGCTAGCATTTTAATGTTACAAAATTTTGGCATAGAATATTTAAAAAAAAAAAAAAGATTACTACCATTCAAGATGAATTTTAAATCCAAAAGAACAAATTTTCAATAAAATTGTTAAATTTACGATCAGAGAAGATGACTTCTTAACAAAATAGTTACACTTTCAACAAAATAATTAAATTTTCAAACAAACGTCCCAATTTTCATGCTAAAATGTCAATTTTTTTTAGAGAACAGTTGAATTTTCAACCCTAAAATTTATACAAACAAATAGCTGACCTCGCAGGTAAAAAAGATAAATTTCCCACAAACTAGTTGAACTTTTAACCAAATAGTTCAATTTTCAACATACCAAGATGGATTTTAAAACAAGAGGACGAATTTTTAGTTAAAAAAAAGGATTAAACTTCAACCAAAAAAAGTTGAATTCTCAACCAAAAAGTTGCATTTTCAAGACAAAAAGACGAAATTTTTTTTAGAATTTTCCACAAGATAGTTGTAGTTTTCACCAAATAGTTAAATTTTCAACATGCGAAGATAAAATTTAGAAAAAGCATTTGGGGTTTCGACCAGAAAATATTACCTTTTAACAAAATAATTCAATTTACAACAAAAAAATTATTTTTTCAAACAAATGGCCGAATTTTCAACCACAAAAGCCAACCTTTTTCAAAACAGTGGACTTTTCAACCGCAGAGAATGATTTTGCGACAAAAAATATATAATTTTCCACGAAACATATCACAGTTGATATTTCAGAAAAAAAAGCATTTTCAACAAATAAGTTACATTTTTAACCATAGAGTTCAATTACCAACAAAATAATCCAATTTTAAAAAAATTAGTTAAATTTTTAACCAAAAGATAAATTTTCAACCAAAAAGATTAATTTTCTAATAAAAAAGACGAATTTTCAAACAAATAGTTAAATTTTCAGCTAAAAAAGATATCGTTATTATTATTAATTGGCCCAGGTATCATGACTGTAAAATAGATTTTTTAAATAGCATTATTATCAACCCTAATGCAAATTAAAAAATCTTCTTTATATAGTTATAAAAAAAGATATATTTTCTTCCAAAACTATAAATTTAAATTGTAAGTAAAAAAGAGGACAGTTAATCTCCAAATAAAGAAAGATTAATTCTCAACGAAAAATATCAAAGTTGACATTTCCACGGAAAAAAAAGAAATTTCAACAAAATAGTTAAATTTTTAATCAGAGTTCAATAGCAACAAAAAACGATTTTTTAAATAAACTGGTTAATCTTCAACTGAAAAAAATTTAATTTTCCAACAGAAAATTTTTCACAAAAAATGTGAATTTATAACTAAAATGATGAATATTCAAGTAAAAAAGTTAAATATTCAGTTAAAAAAAATAAATTTTAAATTAAAAAAATCTAATTTTCAAAAAAGAAATTAATTTTCAACTGAAAGTATGAATCATAGACAAAAAATAATTTTTTTACGAACTGGTGGTTTACTTCAACCAAAAAGGATTATAACTTTAAATTAAAAACAATTGAATTCAACCGAAAAGACAAATCTTCAAGAAAATAGTTGAATTTTCAACCAACGAAGATTAATTTTGAATCAAAAAGTTGCATTTTTAATTTAAAAAAAAAAAGAAATTTCTACTAAACGAGATGAGTTTTTAAATCAAAAAGACGAAAGTTCAAACAAGTAGTTGAATTTTCCACCCAGCAAGATTTCAGCTGAATTTTTTAACGTATAAATATGGTTTTAAACAAAATTAATTTTCTATCCAAATAGTCGAATTTTCAAAAACAAAAATACCAATTTTCAACAAAACACTTGCAATTTCATCGAAAAAGGATTAATTTTTAGCAAGATTGTTAAATATTCAACCAAATAATAACATTTTTAACTAAAAATATAATAATCAGAAAGAAACAACTGAACAAAAAATAGGAATACAATGCAAATAAATGGCTGACAAGAATTTTAATTTTTTAAATTTCATTACTTTCCCAGACGAATTTCTCTGAGAACAGTTTATAAACGAAATAATACAATTTCAAATTTCCACATTATTTTTCAAATAGTCCTGACTTTTGTATGATTTTTTTCGAAATTCCTGACTTTCCTTATAACCAACAAAATTCCCGGACTTTTCCCTGAATTCCTGCTTTTCCTTAGCCTACGACCAACCTGTGTGCAACACTACAAGATGATACCGGTTGATGTCTTCTTACAGGTGTCACCACTTCCGACAGGTGTTGACTGACAAAAGAGCCTGAATGACAGAAAGTTTTTGTCATTTTTTTCTTCGGCTACCAGGAATCAAACAAAATACAGAAAGGAGTCGTTCCGGTACTTCCGGTCAGTCAGTAGTTAGAGAAAAGTAAACTGTAACTTCAAATGTAAAGAGGACTAGGGTCGAGTTCGAGGAAGATTGGTTTGAATATTGGGACTATTTGTTCAGTTTGCGTAACTGACACTGTCAGACATGTCAGTAAATGACTGCCTCTGTCAGTCATGTAAATGACTGTCGCTGTCAGTCATGTAAATAACTGCCACTGTCAGTCGTGTCAGTCATGTTAGTCAATGTATGACACTGACAGGCTCAGAAATGTCAATCATGTCAGTAAATGACTGCAACTGACTGACTGACAAATGACTGTCACTGTCAGCCATGTCAATGACTGCCACTGTCAGTCGTGTCAGTCATGTTAGTCAATATATGACACTGTCAGACTCATTAATGTCTGTCATGTCAGACATGACTGACTGACGAATGACTGACTGAAAAATGACTGACTTCTGGTGAGACCTGTCCTATTCCCTAACAGTAAAATGAAAAACGTATGCATATAACCGATAGCACATAGAATCCCATATTTGGGTCATTACAAAGTGCACAGTCAGGCATAGTTTCCTTCATAATAGTCCTCTGTGTGGGATTTTGCATGGAGTAAAAGTCCGATTCTTCTATCGACGACAAAGGCATATGACGGGATGCCGGTTCTACAGCCCATCTCTCTTTCGCGCTGCTTTTTGTCCATTGACCGGGCCATTGACGCACATGGCGCAGGTATTTTTCCTCTCTCTCTCTCTCTCTCTCTCTCGCTCTCTCTCACTCTTCCCATCATCCGAGACCGTATAGCCAGGTGCCGGATAAGGCTCTCTAGAAGCGGTCCACTAAAAATGAGTAAACTCACTAAACACTAAAAGCAAACCTGCAGGCCGATCGTATTGAAACAAACTTTTGTATCCCGGAAGTGAATGCAGTGGTGTTTACATTTTTGGGCCATAACTCATTTTTTAATTAACAAGAGTACTATTATATTTCTGGCTCGGAATTAATCTCGTTTTGCTGAAAACTCTGCTACTTGTTTGACAATTTAATTATGTGGTTAATAATACAAATAAATTGTTAAAAAGGCCTCTATTTTTATTAAAAATTCAACCTCTTTTTTAAAACTCGCTTTTGCTGAAAATTTCACTATTTTCATGAGAATTCGTTTCATGTTTGGTTGAAAAAAAAACTTATCTTTTTCATTTAAAACTTTGACTATTTGGTTAAATTCTTATCTTTTTTAGTCGAAAGTTTAACTTTTTGGTTGAAAGTTAAAGTATTTTGTTAAAAATTCGCTTTTATTGGTAGAAATGTAATCTTCTTGGTAGAAATGTAATCTTCTTGGTAGAAAATTAATCCTTTTTCGTTGCAAATGTTATTGTTTGGTTGAAATATAAACTGTAACATGCTTCTTTGAATTTTTCTTTAAGTCCATTATTTGACTTAAAGTAGAACTATTTTGTAAAAGAATTCACTTTTTTATTAAGGATTCATAATGTTATAATAAATTTTACTATTTGCTTTTAAATGAAATTTTATGTTATAAATTATACTGTTTTGTAGCAAATGTATCTCTCTGGCTTAAAAATTCAAATTTTTGTTGAAAAATCTTTTTTTTGTTAAAAGTTATTTTTTATCAGAGTTTTTATATGAAAATTTAAATATTCTATTTTTGGTTGAAAATTTATCCTGTATATTGTTTAAGTTGAAAATTCATATTTATTTTGTTGAAAAGTTGTCTTTATGGTACCTTTTAGCTTACAAACTTCACTTTTTTTCAAAATTGATCTTTCATAGTTAAAAAGTCGTGTTTCTTGGTTAAACAAGAACTTTTTTTTTGAAATTCGGTCATTTGACTGAAAATGCATTTTTGTATGCAGAAAATTTATTTAACTATTTGATTAGAAAATTAACTATTTTGTTGAAAATCGAATTATTTTTGAAAATTTTAACTACTTTGTTAAAGTATTCATTTTTTGTCAAAATTTAAACTATGTTGTTAAGAAATTCATTCTTTTAGATTGAAAATTCATCTTTTATTGTAGAAAAATGTTAGAAAAGTGATAGAAAAGTAACTTTTTTTTGCTAACGAAAACGTTTGGTTCAAAATTATTTTTTTAATTCGACCTTTTGCGTTGAAAATTCATCACTTTGGGTAAAAATATTTTTTGGAATTTTAAACTGAAAAAAAATGTCAGCCAAATAGTTGAATTGTCAACCAAAGAGGTGAATTTTTACTAACATGATGTATCTTAAAATAGAATACCTGCTTAAATTTTCAGTTAAAAAAATTAATTTTAACCAGCAAAAGACAAATTAAAAAAAAACAGTTGAATAATAAACCAAAGAGATGAAATTTCAGCTAAAATGGTGAATCTTCAACACTAAAAAAAGAATGTTTAAGAAAGAAGTTCAAATTTCGACAACAAATGTAATAGTGTATATTTGAACCAAAACAGTTTTTAAAATTAGATAAAAAACAGTTAAATTTACTTCACCTTATTGTCCACAGAATAACTATATTCTACTGTTGAACCAAAAAAATTTGGTTGATTCAACCAAATCGTTTTTTGTGAGTAGAGACCTAATGTAGACATTGCGTCACAATTAATTGCCCTATTTCCTGATAATCAAATACGAACGTAAACAAGTTGTGATGCCGTATTGAACTAATGATGATTTTTTCTACAGACAGAGAAAAATGTTCTTGAAACGGAAAAAAAGTTTTCTTCGGTATACCCGAAAATTTGTTCAAATCAAACTAATTTTGGTTGATTCGACAATATATATTTGATTTAGCCATCTAAATTTTGTCGTCAAACTAACCAAATACTCCGTTTAACAAACCAAATGATTTATGTATATATAATAACCATATTATATTGTTGAACCAAAAAAATTTGATTGATTTAACCAAATCCTTTTTGAGAGTAAAAACCTAATAAAGAGATTGATGTCTTATTGAATAATTAATTATCTTTTTTACACTCAGATATAAAAAAAAACTGCTTTCTTAGATATACAAGAAAATTTTTTCGAATGGAACTAATTTTGGTGACTCAACAAAATATTTGTTCGACCCAACCAGATTTTGTTGTCAAGTCAACAAATTACTTCATCTGCCAAAAGATTTGGGTCAACCGCATAATTTTTTGTCCATACAATAACCATATTCTGTGGCTGAAAGAACAAAAATGTTGTTGATTCAACCAAATCGTTTTCCTGAGTCTACGGTAGGAAAATTTCACTTTTACTATAATCATCTTGTCAAGAGTGTGAATCTACAATACAATCGTTAACGAATACAGACAAAGTGATATTGTGTTCGCAAGAGTGTTATATGACCCACAGAGCCAGATTTCTCTGCCTACACGTCGTCGCCGCTGTTAAATTTGTCTTACCTACTTGTAAGCCTTTGTTGTTATTTCAGGTATGATTTTACCTTCAAGAGTTTTCAAAAATATTCTATAGTTCTACTGGGCCAACTATGCAAAGAAAATAATTTTTTTTTTATTCTGAACCAATCTAGGTTATTACATTTTCCAGAAAGGAAAAGAAACAATGAAAAAATATGTACATTTCTAAAATACCTAATGTTTAAAACATTATTTATACAAAAATGTAAGTCAGAATATTTCTTTAAAGAAATCGAGGTAAAAGTTATTTGGCCTCAATTAAAAGAACTCTTAAAATATTCATGAGTAAACTCTGCAGATGGGAATGAAAATTCCTCTCTTTTTTTCTGTTTTTAAGAAACATACCATTTTTTTCTTTTTCCCAATCTTTTGCTTAAATTCGAACTGCATGAATAGAACATAACAAGAAAAATTCAAGTACTTTTGTTTAAAAATTCTACTATTATATTTTTGGTTCTAAATTCATCTCGTTTCGTTAAGAAGTCTACTTGAATTACGTTGTTAAAAATTCATTTTTTTCTGCAGATTCATCTCCTTGGTTGAAAATTTAACAATTCCATTTTTAGAAAATCAATCTTCCGGCTTAAAAAATTATCATTTAGGTTGAATTTTCTTATCGAAAATTAATTTTTTAAAGATTCATAATTTTACTAAAAAAATTCATTTCTTCTGTTGAAAGTGAAAATGCTTGGTTAAAAATTATTTTTTTTAGAATAAATTTGGTTAACTAACAATGTAACTATTCCATTTCTGGTAGAAAATTGATATTTTTTTATTATTGATGTATTTTGTTGAAGATTCTGGGGTTTTTCTTAAAGAAAATTAATCTTTTTGCTGGATAACTCACAACCTTGGGTGAAAATTTAATTATTTAATTTAAAAAAATTATTCTTTCCTGTTAACAAATCATCGTTAGGGTTGATCTCTTTTGTTTACAATTAATTTATTTTAATATTTATCATTATACTTGAAAATTTATCTTCTTTTGTTAATTTTTTTTGGGGAAATAATGTTTTTAATTAACTACGTAAATATTCAATTTTTAGTTGAAAATTGATATTGAGGATTTAACAATTTGGTAGAAAATTAACTTTATTGTTATACGGAGAGAAATTTTGAGAGATTAGTTCAAGGAACTGCTCCTTGATTTTATCACATCTTTGGCGCGAGACCTAAGATCTCGAAACCCTTGATTTTACAGCAACGGTCAATCAAGGAGCCGTGTAAAATCTCCGTGTAAAAATCAAAATATTTTTATGAGAGAAGTAACTGTTTTTATAGAAAAATACTTTTTTTTCTAATCATATTTTTCGGTTGAAAATTAAACCCTTTTGTAGATAATTCATCTCACGGGCTTTCAAAATCACCAATTGAGTTGAAAATTAATGCATTTTGTTCAAAATTTGTGTTTTTTGTGGAAATCTAATCTTCTTGCTGGAAAATTGATATCTTTGTTGGAAAATATAACTATTTTATATCCAAATTTTTGAAAAATTAATCTTCTGGGTTAAAAAATCATCATTTGGGCTGAACTCTTTGGTTGAAAATGTAACTATTTTGTTGAAAATTATTTTTAGTCCAAAATTCTTGGTTCAAAATTCATTCTTTTTTATTGAAAATAAAAATATTTGGGTCTAATTTAATTGGGGTTGGTCAAGGATTCAATTATATGGTAGAAAATAAAATGGTAATTTAATGAAATTGAAATTGTTAAAAATTAAACTATTTTTATGGAAATTTAACTTTTTCGTAGAAAAATAACTTTTTTGTTAAAAACAATACGTTTGGGTTTAAAATTAAACCGTTTTGAAAATAATGCTTAAAAATCATTTTAGTTTTCAAATTCGATAATTTTGTTAAAAATAACTATAAAATTAATTTTAATATTTGGTTCAAAATTAATATTTTTAAGTTAATAAAAATCAATTACTTGGTAGAGAGTTGAACTTGTTTGTTAAAAATGCATGTTTTTTTAAATATTCATCTCCTTGGTTGAAAATGTAACTATTTTAATATTATTAATTATTTAATATACTATTTTTAGCTTTCAAATTTGATAATTTTGTTAAAAATAACTATAAAATTAATTTAAATATTTGGTTCAAAATAAATATTTTTTAGTTAATAAAAATCAATTACTTGGTTGAGAGTTAAGCTTGTTTGTTAAAAATTTATGTTTTTTAAAGATTCATCTCCTTGGTTGAAAATGTAACTATTTTAATGGAGTTATCTTTGTTAGTTGAAAATTTAACAATTTTCAAGAAAATTGATGTATTTTGTTGAAAATTCGTACTTGTGATTAAATTTGTGCTTAGTTAAAAATTCATCTTTTTTAGTTGAAAAATAAACTACTTGGTTGAAAAGTAAACTAGATTTTTTTGTTGATAAAATATAATTCTTTATCTGAAAATTTAATTATTTCATATTGAATTGAATATGGTATTTGCATTAATATTATTTGAGAGAATTGATTTCTCCATAATTACCCTATTTTCATGAAAAATCACCCTCTTTCCTATGTTTTGATAGAATTCAGTGCTGCGTTACTTAGCAGGGGAAGGGGGAGGGGCAAACCCACGTTTGTCAACTAGGGGCGACGTATGGTTAAAAATAGTATAAAATTGGTCTCAATTCACACGACTACAGAAACGCGCATAGAATGAAAGTAGAAAATTACTTCCAAACAAAGTCATAAATAAACTAACATGAATCTGATATAATTTAAAATAAATGAGACGTATTTGGGTGATATTCTTTAAATAACCACGAAAAAACATTTGTTAATTTTCAATCCCGATCATAACAAAAGCCATCTGCTGACTTGTTACATGCATATTTGCTCTTTAGCTCAATTGAAAAATTTGATGGACAAGGTATAATTTTTAAATTATTTATGATTTTCTTAATTAAATATTTTTTCCAATTGCTGGTGAAATGTTTATATGCTTTCAGGCGGATTTAATCGAATTTCACGAGACAGGTAAGAATGAACTACCATCATTGCGTGTGCTGACATTAACAGTTACCAATGATGATCCGCGTGTTGGTGTTGCGGGTTGGCAACGGGGTATTCGTATTGGTGGAGATATCGACTAGTATAAAAGCGCATGCGCACACATCGTTCAGCAATATTCCACCAGCTCGATTCAAGATTAAAGAAAATTGTCAAATAAATGCTACATTAATAATAAAGAGCATTAACATCAATTCGCAATGACTAATTTATTATCAGAGTTGACAATGCTGAAAATGGGTAGCCATAAAAATGATTCAAACTTGGGCCATGCTGCATGTCTCAACTAACCCCATCTGGCTCAAATGCGATATTTGGAAATCTTGACTCTACAATCACTGCAATATAAACTCTAGCAACCTAGCAACCTAGCAGCAGACATATGCCACGTGGTTTCGATTTTATGATCAGCTGCTGGTTCCTGCCTGCCGCATTGAAACATGTTTCCATTCAATACTGGTTGGAGAGATAAACTGTATTTTTTGTTAACTTATGACATGTGAAATCATTTAACCATATGTGACCTACTGCAGACCCAGAATGAAATAATTGGGAAGAAACCCGATATAGGAATTCATAAACCTTATGTAATGTAATAAACCATAAAATTCTTTGAAAGCATTGAAAACCATAAAAAATTTCGCATGGCCTTCAACTCTTTGCAAATTATTACAATGCTTAAAAATCTCTAGCAATCGGATATAAAATTTCAGAATATTTTTCGAAATCCTTTAAGATAGATGGACATCTCTTAAGATCCCATTAGGATTTCCCATGGCCTTGAAATCTTTGGAAATCATTGCAATCCTTTGAAATCTCCTTCAATCTAATACAATCTAATTAAAACTGTTAAAACCCCGCAAGATAATGGAGATCCTTCAAAACCTCTTAGGCGTCCATAAAATCCGTTGAAATATTTGCAAAACAGACATCCCATGGCCTTAACTTTTTTCTAAATTACTACAATCCTTTGAAATCTCGTGAAATGTAATAAAATCCTACGAAATCTGTTCCAAACCCGTAAAATACATAAAATTACTTCAGAATCTCTTAAGGTCTCATAAAATACGTTTAAATCCTTAAAAAGTTTAAACAGATTTCCCAAGGCAAACCATTAAAATACTTTGTAATATCTTGCAATTGGATATAAAATCCCAGAATATTTGTCGAAATCCCTTAAGATAGATGGAAATCTTTAGGAATCTCTTAAGATTCCATAAAATCCGTTGACATCCTTGAAAAATCCTATGAGATTTACCATGTCCTTGAAATCTTTGGAAATCATTAAAATCTTTTGATATCTCCTGCAAACTAGTAGAATCCAATAAAAACTGTTAAACCCCCGTAATATAATAGAAATCCTTCAGAATCTCTTAAAAGTCCATAAAATCCTTTGAAATTTTTGCAAAACACTAACAGACATCCCATGGCCTACAATTACATTACTACAATTCATTGAAATCTCGTGCAATGTAATAAAATTCTACGAAATCTATTAAATACCCGTACGATACATGGAATTACTTCAGAATCTCTTAAGACCCCATAATATACGTTTAAATCCACGGCCGTGAAATCTTTTCAAATCATTAAAATACTTTGAAATCTCTTGCAATCGGATATAAAATCCCAGAATATTTGTTGAAATCCCTTGAGCTATATGGAAATCTTAGGAATCTCTTAAGATCCCATAAAATCCGTTGAAATCCTTGAAAAACACTAATACATATCTCATGGTCTTGAAATCTTTGGAAATCATTATAGAGTCCTTTGAAATCTTCTGCAATCTGATAAAATCCAATTACGAAGTTTGTTAAAAAGTCTAAATACACAATGAAATTCTTTAGAATCTCTTAAGATCCCATAAAATACGTTTGAGTCCTTAAACAACTTAAATAGATTTCCCACGGCCTTGAAATCTTTGCAAATGATCAAAATACTTTGAAATCTCTTGCAATCGGATATAAAATCCCAGAATATTTGTTGAAATCCCTTGAGCTATATGGAAAT
>JAAAKG020207434.1:2135-12810 GCA_010014905.2 Druon quercuslanigerum | reverse complement strand
TTATGTGATACCAAAATATTTTTATAAATTTTGAAAGAGATCAGAGGGTTTAATGAAATTAAATTTTTTAAGAGATTACATACATTTTATACGATTTGCAACAATTTCAAGGGCTTTAAAGAAATATCAACGGATTTGTAGAGATTTAAAGGGTTTTTGACGATTTTACAGGATTTCAAATTATTTTAAGAAATTCCAAGGATATTAAGATATTTGATTGATTATATTGAATTTTTATGTATTTTTGATGATTTTAAGGAGTCCCTCAGTTTTTAAGGGGCTTTCAGAGATCTTAACAGATTTAAAGCGGTGACGGGATTTTAATGGAATTTACAAAGGCTTTCAGATTAAAAGAATTTTAGGATTTTTAAAGATTTAACGGAATCTCGAATGATTTCCAGAATTTACATGATTTTAATGGAATTTAACATTTTGCGGGGGATTTTATGGGATTCTGAAAAACCCACAAGGATTTTAAAGATTTCAATAAATTTTACGAGGATTTCAAAACATCGTAAGATTTCCAAATATTCTCTTGGATTTCAAGGATTTCAAAGATTTTAATGGATTTCCATGGATTTAAAAGGATTATGAGAAATTTTAAAGATTTCAAGGACTCACACATTTTTTAAGCCATGTTAGGGTTTTTAAGATAATAAAAATTAAATCTCGGGATTTCAAAGGATTTTGAGATATTTAGAAATATTTTAGATTATATCTACCGGTTTTAAAGTATTTCGTAAGATTCCGAAAGATTTAACGGAATTAGAAACATTTCCGTTTATTAAAAAAATTTTTTTAGGAATTTTGCCAATTTTGATGGCTTTCAAAATATTTTAATGGATTTTGATAACTAAAATTTCGAAGATTAGAAGGGATTTTAAGGGAGTTCAAAAAATTTGCAAAGACTTTAAAGGATTTAAGGGGATATTAAGGATTTTTAAGAGACTTGAAGGATTTTAAAAATATTTTAAAGAGATTTGAAGGGGATTTGAATATTTAAGGAACTTTCAGAGGATTTTAAGTGCTTTCAAAAGATTTTACATTTCGTAAGATTTCAAAAGATTTAACGGGATTAAAAAGATTTCCGAATATTTTAAAGAATTTTATGGGATTTAGAGAAATTTATATAGCTTTTGAAAGATTTAAATGGATTTTACCTTATGTATTTTAATAAATAAGATTTCGAAGATTTTGAGAGATTTATGAAGACTTTAGAAGATTTTCTCTCAATTTTTTTAAATTATTTAGAAAGATCATTTGCGGTATCCATAAAATTAAAAATAAATCTAAAAATTTAACTAGGTACAAAAAATTTAAAGGAATTATAAAATTTTTCGAAGGATTCATGCGATTTCAAAGGATTGCAACTTTACGACTCTATATTTATTAAACCTATTCAATATAAAAAACTACATAATAAAAAATAAATCAAACCAATTATAAGTAAATAATATAAATCAATATTAAAGTATTAAAAAATCGTTAACAAATCTGTCGTTTATGAAAAAGACTTTTATTTTCACATTTTTAATTTACACTAGAGCGGAAGTTTAAAATAATAGTCCCGGGTCATTCTGACCCAGGGTGTAACCAAAAAGTTAAATTACAAATTTATTCACCAAAATGTGATCTTTAACTAAAACCATTTGTCCTAAATAATAAAAATTCTTCTCAACAACCTTCAATACTCCTAATCATACCTAATAATAAATCTTCAAATTGAATACTTAAGATTTAAAAAAAAAACCTTTAAATGGAATATCAAATTTTCTTTGTTGAAATTTCTTGGAAGTTCCGAATCAGATAAGAGCACTTTCAGATTCGATCGGAGAGGCTTGGCGTGGTAGAAATAAATCCATAAGGCTCAAATGTGAGACTACTATTAGTGTAGTAGTCCAGGCTAGCGCAAGTACCCAGAAGCACCCTCTCGAGTTTCGATTTCACCCCGAATGATTTTCTCTGCTCTTACCTTGTCTCCTACCAGCTACCTCGACTCTGTCCCATACCTTCTTTTTTTGTCCACCCCCTCTTTACCCCCTACCCACCCTCTCTCTCTCTCTTACTCACCCTCTCTCTCTCTCTCTCTCTCGCTCTCCTTCGCTGTTAGCTCTTTCTTCTATCATCCGCCTTTCTCAACCACCCTCATACAATACCGCAAGATCGAGAAGAGCCACTACCGCACTTCTAAATCACAAGAGCACAAAGAGGATCCAATCCTGCACCCCAGCCCCAACCCCAACCCTTCCCCTCTCACCTTCATCCTCTTAGGGTTGTATCACGATCCTTATTTTTCACCTTCTTTTGCATATTTAGATAGCAAAGCTATTTACAAATATTTTTTAAAGGACTCCTGAAACGAAAGAGTTTGGAAACTAATGGATCCACCTGAAGAGTTTTAATTAGAGGGCGCCTCGATCGTATTGTGGGATTGACAATAAGTTTGCGGATTTAAGTGTGAACTGTAAGAGGTTATGACTTTGTGAAGCTCTTCACCTGGGCTGATCGCTAGAGAGATTGGTCCGCAAAGTGTGTCCACATATTACATAAAACTCAAAAGGTGGTGGTCGAAATTTTCCAAGCATAAAAATTCAGTAGCTGCAATTTGAACGAAGTAATTTGAATTTTCGACAAAAAAATTTAATTTTGTACAAACAAGCGAATTTTTAACAAAATGCATAACTTTTCAACCAAACAGTTAGATTATTAATAGAAAAATTAACTTTCAATAAAAAAAGTATATTCTACCAAAATGATTAAATTTTAAACTAAATAGTTGAATTTTAAAGCAAATACAGTACTTTTTACGCACAAAGATGAATATTCTACTAAATAGTCCAATTGAGAAAAATGATGAAACTTTAGTCAAAAACAGACTTTTTACAAAATAATTAAATATTTAACAAATTAGTTTCATTTTGACGAAACAATACAATTTTCTACCTATGAAGATAAATTCTCAACCAAAAAGACGAAATTTTCAACAAAATGCATAAATTTTCCAACAAAGAGTTAGATTATTAATAGAAAAATTAATTTTCAATAAAAAAAAAGTATATTCTACCAAAATGATTAAATTTTAAACTAAATAGTTGAATTTTTAAGCAATTACGGGAATTTTTGCACACAAAGATGAATTTTCTACTAAATAGTCCAATTGAGAAAAATGATCAAACTTCAATGAAAAACAGACTTTTTACAAAATAATTTAAATTCTCTACAAATTAGTTGCATTTGACTAAATAGTTTAATTTTCTACCTACAAAGATAAATTCTCAACCAAAAAGATGAATTTTCAACAAAATGCATACATTTTTAAACAAATAATTAAATTTGCAAATAACAAAGAATAATATTCAATAAAAAACAAGTATTTTTTTACCAAAATTAATTAAATTCTAGACTAAATAGTTGAATTTTTAAGCAAATACGGAAATTTTTAAGCAAATACGGGAATTTTAACGCACAAAGATGAATTTATCTACTAAATAGTAAAATTGAGAAAAATGATGAAACTTTAATCAAAAACAGACTTTTTACAAAATAATTTTTTTTTTACAAATTAGTTGCATTTATACCAAATAGGATAATTTTCTACCTACAAAGATCATTTCTCAACCAAAAAGATGAATTTTCAACAAAATGCATACATTTTGAAACAAAGAGTTAGCTTTTAATAAAAAAAATTAATTTTAATAAAAAGCAAGTATTTTCTACCAAAATAATTAAATTTTAGACTAAATAGTTGAATTTTTAAGCAAATACGGTAATTTTTGCGCACAAAGATGAATTTTCTACTAAATAGTCCAATTGAGAAAAATGATAAAACTTCAATCAAAAACTGACTTTTTACAAAATAAATAAATTTTTAACAAATTAGTTGCATTTTGACGAAATAGTTCAATTTTCTATCTGCAAAGATCAATTCTCAACCAAAAGATGAATTTTCAAGAAAATGCATAAATTTTCAAATAAATAGTTACATTTGCCATCAATAAAGAATAATTTTCAACACAAAATGAAAGAGTTACATTTTCAATAAAAAATTATGTTTCATTAAAAAAAAGTAAATTTCAATCAAATAATTGAATTTTAGATTAAATAGTTGAATTTTTAAGCAAATACTGGAATTTTTACGGAATTTTACGAAATAATTAAATTCTTAGCATTTTCAAACAAATAGTTATATTTAAAATTAAAGAGGGTAAATTTTCAATCACAAATGGAAAAGTTACATTTTCAGTAAAAAAATTAATGTTTAACAAAAGAACAAATTTCTAACAAAAAAAATTAATTTTCCAACAAGAAAGTTGAATTTTTAAACAAATACTTAAATTATTGTCCTACAAAGATGATTTTTCAAGCAAATAGTCGAATTTTCAAACAAAAGAAACAAAACTTTAATAATTTATACAAAACAGTAAAATTTGGAACCCTTAAATATTAATTTTCTACTACAAAGACGAATTTGCAACAAAACACTTGAATTTCCAAACAAAGAAATTACAGAAAAATTTGACTTTTTGTTTTAAGTACTTCAACTTTTACCCGAAAAAGAAAAATTTTAAACTAAAAAGAATACAAGTTTATTACCAACCAGTTGAATACTTAAATAAACGAATTTTTAACAAGTTAAAAGATTTTTTAGACAAAAGAAATATAAAGAAAAATTTCAACTAAATAATTAATTTTTTCAATAAATAGTTTAAATTGTACTGAATCAGTTAAATTTTCTACCAAATTGTTGAATTTAAGGGCAGAATGAGGAATTTTCAACAGAAAAATTTAACTGAACTAGTTGAATTTTCAACTAAAATGGTGAATAAAACAAAAAAAAAATTAAAATTTCACAAAGTAGTTACATTGTAACACAATTAGTTGATTTATCGACAACAAAAAAATGATTTCATAACCAAACATGTAACACAAAAAATTTCAAAAAAAAGATTTGATTTTAAATTAAACACAGTTTAATTGACAGTTCTTTTTAAGTTTTAATTTAAAATATTAATTATGAACAAAAAATGAAACAGTTATATTTTCACTAAAGAAAATTAATTTCCAAGAAAAGATTTCAATATTCAATCCAGGCGAGGTTTCAACAAAGAAGTTGATTTTTTACCAAAAAAGTTAAATTTTTACCCAAGTACCTGAATATTCAACTATAGAAAAGGTTAACTTCAAGTTAAAAAGACACATTTCCCAACAAAATTGAATATTACAATTTCCATTTGAAAACTTAAATTTCAACCTAAAATCAAACGAATTTTCAACAAAACTGTTGAATTTTTAAACCCAAAAGTTAGTATTTTAAATAAAAAAATTAATTTTTAACTAAAAAAGTTAATTTTCTTGATATATTGATCAAACATGGTTCAAATTTAAAATAAAAAATTTTTAATTAAGAAAGTCTAGTTCTCCGCAAAATAGTTGATTTCTTAACCGAAAGGGATGAATTTTCAACCTAAAAAGACAAATTTGCAAAGTACTTCAACTTTCTGGCGAGTAGTAAAATTTTTTTCCACAAACGATGACTTTAAAAAACATAGCTAAATTTTCAATAAAATAAATAAATGTGTAAAAAAAATTTTTAATTTTAAACCAAAAGTTTAATAGGAGACTTTTTAATTCAAAAAAATTAACCTTTAACCAAAAAATATGACATTCTAACCAAAAGATGAATTTTCAATCGAAAATGACAATTTTTAATACAAAAAGCTGAATGGGCAACAAAACAGTGGAATTTTCGACCGAAAAGTTGAATTTTTCACACAAAAATTAAATTTGTAATTAAAGGAATAAATTTGAACCTCTTTGAACCAAAGATAAAATATAGGACTTTTTTATTGAAACGAATTAATTTTCAATTAAAAGATCAATGTTCAACAAAACGGATGAATTTTCGATAAAAAAAGGTGTCTTTAACAAAATAGTTCAATTTTCGATCAAAATAAGTAAATGTTGAACCAAAAATACAGTATTAAACTTTTTCTTACAAAATAATAATTTTTCAACCAAGAAAGATGCATCTTTTGACAAAATAGTTGAATTTTCAATAAAATGATTAAATTTGTAAACAAATAGTGACATTATTTCTCAAAGAAGAAACATTTTAAACCACAAATATAATAGTAGCTGTCTAATTTTGAATTAATTTTAGAATAGAAATTAAGTTATGTATTTTTGCAACTTTGACAAAAGTTAATGAACCCTTGACTGCCTCGTGCCCATGATAAACGGATATAACCTGTTCACAAAAAAAAACACAGGCAGTGCATGTACAATTGTATACATTTACAAGTATAGAATAAATAGAATTTTACACCTCACGTGACGGGTCGAGTGACTTCTTACGCGAGGGAATGTGGGTATTTATAAACAAATTAGAGAATCGTCAATCACAGCTATTGTCCGTTGCTAGAACCCCTCTACATATGCATATACATTTACAATGTACATTCTATATACATATAGAAATATACAAAGCTCCTTTACAAAAGGATTGACACACTCAAGAAAAGAGAGACAGGACACTCGTGTCGATGAGACGTCTCCCTCGAATTCATCGGCATTTAAATTAATTCACCTGTTCGCACTCTGTCAAAGAAAGGGTTGAAAGCGAGTGTCGAGTAGGCGAAAGAAAACCACCTGGAGATTAAAATAGTCATTACAAATATTCGACTATTATTCGAAAATTATTTTCTACCAATTCCTTTCTTCGAAGGAGCGGACCTAAAGGGGAAATTAGGCGAAATAGGGGGAGAGAAAATCGGGAAATGAGGAAAGTAGAAGTTAGGAGGAATTATGAGAGAAAGTGTGAAAAATAAGAAAAGGAGAAATGAAGAGAATGTGGGATGGGAAAGTAGGGGAAATTAGGTGAAATGAGAGAACAGAAGGTTAGGAATTGAGAATAGTAGAAGTTAGAAGAAGTTAGGGGAGAGAAAGCGTAAGCAATAAGGGATGGAAAAATTAAGGAAGTAAGGTGTGGAAAAGTAGAGGACATTAGAGGTGGAAAGTAAGGTAAATAAGGAGAAATGAGGGAACAGAAAGTTGCGAAATGAGGGGAGCAGAACTTAAGAGGAATTAGAGAAGAGAAAGTGTGGGAAATAAGGAAAAGAGAAATTAAGAGAATGTGGGATGGGAAAGTAGGGGAAATTAGGCGAAATGAGAGAACAAAAGGTTGGGAAATGAGAATAGTAGAAGTTAGAAGCATTTAGGGGAGAGAAAGTGTGCAAAATAAGGGATTGCCAAATTAGGGGAATAAGGGCTGGAAAATGAGAGGAAATTAGACATGGAAAGTAAGGGAAATGAGGAGAAATGAGGGAAGAGAAAGTTGGAAACTGAGGGAAGTAGAAACTAGGAGGAATTATGAGAGAGAAAGTGTGGAAAATAAGGTGAGGAGAAATCAGGAGAATGTGGGATGGGAAGGTAGGGGAAATTGGGAGTTGAAAGTAGAGGAAATTAGGCGAAATGAGAAAAATATTAGAAGTTAGGATGAATTAGGGAAGAGAAAGTGTGGAAAATAAGGGAAGGAGAAAGTAGAGGCAGGAGGCATAGGAAAGTAAGAGAAATGAGGGGGTGGGGAAGTAAGGAGAAATGAGACGAGCGGGGAATAAAAAAATTTTGAGAAAATGAAAGATAGGAAGTAGGATGAATGAAAGCAAAGAAGTAGGGAAAGTGAAGGGAAATTAGAGGTAGTAAAGTAAGAAAAATTAGTGTTGTGTAAATTAGGGGTGGAAAAGTATTGGAAAGGATGGGTGGATGGTCAAAATAAGTGGTCGGTAAATAAAGGGCAAAGAGAACAGGAAATGCGAAAGGAAAGGTAGGATAAATGATGGGATGCAAAGTACAAGAAGTAATTAGAAATAATGAGAGAATAATTATAGAAAGTGAGGGTAAAATGGAAGAGGCAAAGTAAGAGAAGCAAGAGAAAGAAGACTAAGCAAAATGAGGTGTAATGAGGGGAGAAAAAGTATGAAAAATTATTAAGGGAAAGTAAAACAAGTGAGAGTAAGTGAGGGAATATGAGAGGAAGTAGGAAAATGAAGAAGGTAAAAATTTGGGGAATAAGGGGAGAAAAAGTGTAATATATAAGGGAGACAGAGTGTGGCAAGTAAGGAGAGAGAAAGGGTGGAAAATAAGGGAAGAAAAAGTTACGGGAATGTGGGATGAGGATGCAGGTGAAATGAAGGGATGGAAATTAAGGATGAATAACAGGAGGGGAATTAGAAAAACATGAGGAAAATGGCAACGGGATGGAGGCGAACTAATGGAGCGTGAAGTATGGGAAGGGAGGGGTAGAAAATTAGTGTAACTAGGGGCGGAAAACTAGGGGAAATTAGGTAAAATAAAGAAAGAGCAAGTAGAAAAATAAGGGAACTAGAAGTTATAGGAAATCAGAGGAGAAAAAGTGTAAGAAATAAGGGAGGGGAAGTTAGGAAAAATAAAGGAAGGGGAGGTAGTTTAAGATGAGGGGCAAGGGAATAAAGAGAAAATAGAAGAGGGAAATAATAGAAAATGTGGATAAAATGGGAAAGGAAATGTATCATAAATTATGGGATGGAAAATACGGGAAGCAATGAGACATAATGAGAGGATCATTAATGAAAATGAGGGTAAAATGGGGGGAGCAAAGTAAGGAAAGCAAGAGAAGAAAGATTAAGGGAAGTGAGGTGTAAGGAGGGGAGAGAAATCACGACAAATTAATAAGGAGAAGTAGAATAAGTGAAAGTTAGTGAGGGAATATGAAGGGAAGAGGGAGAAAGTATAAGGTAAGCAGTAGGGGAGGGAAAGTGACAATTATGAAAAGGGATTAGAGGAATGGGAGTGTTATCTGGATCGCGAGGGGAGGGGGAAGTAGAGTAGAATTAAATTGAAAAAAGCGGGGCGAAGCTTAAAGTGAGGGAAGACAAATTTTTTTAAATAAGGGGAGGAGAATTTATCGAAACGAGGTATAGGAAAGCAGTGGAAATGTAGAGGTGAGAAATAAGGGGAAATAAGGGGAGGGTAATTAGACAAAATGTTTGAAAAATGAAAAAGGGGAAGCAGGGTCATTTTGAAACAACTAATCGAAAGTCCTATAGAAATTGTTGAATTACATTATTTTTAACTAAACAGAATTACTTTTATCATAATCGATTAATTTTGAAATTTTCATTTTGAAAATGTGAATTTAAAAAAAAGAGTGATTTTGAATGGAATATAAAAAACATAAAAATATAAAAATAGTTGAATTTTCCCGACAGAAACAAATTGTTAAGAAAACTGTTAAATTTCCAACAAAACAGAATTACTTTTCTTAAAACGTTAAAGTTTCTACTAAGCCCCTCAATATTCAGCCCAAAAAAGTGAATTTGAAAAAAGAGTAATTTTTTGTCAAATTTGAATACCCTATCAAACAGTTCAATTTTCAATGCAAAAAGATGAATTGTCAAAAAATCATTCAAATTTCAACCTAATAAAATTACTTTTATTCTAAATGTTGAATTTAATAGCAAAAAAGTTGTATTTAAAAAAGGTAATTTTCAACCAAATAATTGAATATCATAACAAAATATTTATATTTTCAACGCAAAAATATGGCTTGCCAACAAAATCATTCAATTTTCAATCAAATATAATTACTTTTATTAAAATAATGAATTTTTATCTTAAAAATGTGAATTAAAAAAAAAATTTGTTTGAACCAAAGAGTTGAATATTTGCTATTGTCAACCAAACGGAATTACTTTGATCAAAATATTGAATTTACTCGCCAAAATATTTAATATTTTACAAAACTGTCAAATTTTCATACCGAAAATATAAATTTAAAAAAAAGAGTAATTTTGAAACAAATTGTTGAATAACCTATCAAAATAGTTGAATTTTTAACACAAAAAAAAAACAAATTTTTAACAAGACCGTTGAATTTTAAACCAAGTAGAATTTCTTTGATCAAAATGAAGAATTATTATCTCGAAAATGTGAGATTGGAAAATAGAGTAATTTTTAACCAAATAGCTGAATATCTTAAATAGCCGAAAAATTTATGCTACAAAACATTGAATTTTCATCCCGAAAATATGAATTTTAGAAAAAAAATAATTTTGAACTAAACATTTGAATATCTTATCAAAATAGTAGAATTTTCATTATTTTCAATCAAACAATTATTTTTATCAAAATTTTGAATCTTCTGACTAAAAACTCTAATTTTCTACAAAAAAGTCCAACTTTCATCCCAAAAATATGACTTTATAAAAATGTAATTTTCAAACAAATAGTTGAATATCCTAACAAAATATTTAAATTTTCAACCAAACAAAGGTGTTCTTATCAAAACCAAAAAGTCGAAAAATATTTTATATTTTTTTTTTTATCTTATTTATATTTTATTTATTTATTTTTTTATATATTTTTGTAACTTATTTTTTTATTTTATTTTATTAACAAAATATTTGAATTATCAACCAAACAGAGCTGTTTTTATCAAAACCTTGAATTTTCTAGCCAAAAACTTCAATTTTCTACAAAAACGTTAAATTTTTATCCCGAAATTACAAATTAATAAAAAATTAATCAATTTAATCAACTTTTTACCCAAAAATATGAAGCTGAAGAAAAAAACTTAATTTTAAACCAAAAAAGGATAACTAATACAAATTTTGACAAAATATTATATAAAATCTTAATT